>LSSK01000069.1:0-57058 GCA_001969505.1 Zancudomyces culisetae | reverse complement strand
TTTTAAAATAAAAGCTTGAATTCAATATATGAAATATCCACAATAGGACTCTTATAACAACATATTACGATATAGTTTTAATATTTTACACTTAAAGTGTAACTGAAACTCTCCAATAATCATAGTTTTCGTAAATTCTAAGGTTTTAAACTTGTGACAATCATTTTACAACAACGGAGCTATTGTGAAACGCTTTATTTTTCCGTTTTGTAGTAGATAATTTTGGCAAACGAAATTGATCCATACAGTGCAATATTTTTTATTTCAAAAATAAACGCAAAAATGAAAGCGATTGAATGCCAATTATTCCGGTTAGGAGCTCACTTAATTAATTTTAACTGTTAAAAAAAAGACATGGGTTAAGAGTACCCATCATTATGTAATAATTCTTTCCCAGCCCCAGCTGTATCATCACTACCTATCACCTAGCAATTTACCATATTTTGAATGTATGTAGTATTTACATCAGCCCCCCCCTCCCTTCAGGTTCAAAAGTAAACGCTGTTTTATTGGGCTTGTAAAATGCCATGTTCATATTCGAGTATAGTACAGTCACCACCACAACAGGGCTTTTATGCGGAAACCTCGAGTGGTTAGAATAGATTTTTGAAGATCTCATGTATTAACCGCCCAGCTGAAATTGACTAAAAAAGTTACACTGTGTATCCATCTATGTATGATATTACAGAGCTAAACACATCTATATTGTGCAGGAATCTCAGCCTATGCAAAATTTGTTGCTCTACTGTAACTTATAGCACATAAAATTTTTGCCGCTCATTAAATCTTTCAATACCACATTAAAATATCTCAAACTTTGAAAAAAGAAAGAAAGAAAAAAAAAATTAAATCCATCCTACTGGGACAAAGTTTAAGAGCACCCAACAACTACTATAATTTTAACTTCAATAAGATTTAGGCTATTACAAAAATCACCTGTGCTTTTATCTTTGCTATCGAGTTTGAGATCCATTAGTGTAAACTCTTGCGAGTATAACTTCAATGTTAGCTAGACTGTATTAATAATTAGGTGAGGATAGTGTGAAATACCTTCCCTCCATCCTCGACCAAATCTCACGTTCAAAAGCTTTGTTGGTATATGAGAACGAGTACAAATATGTAGCAACTATATACACTAAATGTTTCAGAAAGTATTGATACTAAGTTGATGCAATAAATTAAAGACTTGTAAGTCGGTTACTTTTTTTTTTTTGTTACAGAAAATACTGACTGTATGCATTCAAATCCTAAGCGGGCAGTAAGTGGTAGGTTTTACTAAATCAAGCTAATTATCAACATTGAAGAACCCTAGACCTGTTATAGTGAAGCTTTAAACAAATCGTGCGTAGAAAACTTGAATGATAGATTCAGGTGTGCCTCATCCTACAGCTAAGATAATTGGTTGTAGCAAAAGATCTCACACCACACCACACCACAACATAATGTTTGCACCTCTTTTTTTTCTCTGCTCACCTCTCTCTTGTTTATTTTTATTATAGTTTTTAGCTCGTTTGTGTATTTTTTTATATTCTTTTGGCAACTAAAGACAATTTTAAACGAAAGCATTCTTGGTAACACATTCACATCAATTAAAATGCTTACACTTGCATTTTTTGTTGTTCTTACCAAAGATAAAAAAAGTCGATTCAGAAACAAATGCATTAGGACGGATATCTTGCAATTATTCGCCTAAATAGCGAAAACCGAGTCTAAATTTTTTTTTTTCAAATTGTCCACTGATATGATTTGCTTAGTTAATTTTGAACTTTTTAAAGTCTGGATTGAAAGACCAAATATCATTATATTCACAAAATCCAAATAATTATTATCCATAAACAGAAGATTCTTGAAGCGAAATCCGAGTTCAATCAGATTTGCAAGCCAAAGGATAAAATTCAACGGAGTAAATCTAAAAAATGAGAGATACGCAAAGTAAAGCTGAAAATGAATGAAAATCAAGAGCTAGAGGAAACACAACTAAATGAAATCGAGGCTCTGAAGGCGATTTATATGGACGATTTTGAATTCTACCATGAAAAGACTGCATGGAAGATCAAACCCAAGATCCCAGAGTTTCTAATCACGATCAGATCGGAAAATTTCGAGCAACGAGATATAGTTAAAGTCAAAATGCATTTCAAATTTTCGAAAAAATATCCGAACACCTCGCCCCAAATAAGTGTCAAAGAGAACCATGGTATCCGCAAAGAACAGATGCAAAAGGCACTAGAGATTATAGAAAGGGAGTTGATACCGGAGAGGCTTGGAACAGAAATGATTTTCGATATAACGAATTGGACCCAAGAATACATTACTAAACACAATGTTGCAAAGGAAATAGAGGCAGAATCGTTTTATGAGGCAATGGTAAAGAGGCAGGAGAAGGATAAAGAGATAGAGCTGGAAAAGAGGGTGGAAAGGCTTAAATCACGGGGGATAAAGATAAGTAGTAAAGGTGAACTTGAAGAGGTAGATTTAGTACAGGCAGAAAGCGAGATACTACAGATGATTGTGGAGGAAGATAAATACGACAAGAACGAGTTACGAACCAAAATACAGCAGGAGATGGAGCGACTGCAGCAGGCGGTGATAAAAGGCGAGGAGCGAAAAAAGAAACTAAGAGAAGTATCTAAAGCAGTTAGGAGAACGGTTGGAAAGATTACACAGAAAATGAAGGTGTTAAAGTTAGAAAGAAAGATAAAAATAGGGTGTAATAGAGGAAAGGGAGGTGATATAGAGGTAGAGGAGATTCTGCTTGAAGAGGAGAAAACTAATAGAGTGTATAAGCAGTGGAAAGCGTGCGTAATAAATAAAAATGAAGAGTCAGTAACAAACCACAAACTAACAGTTATGGAATTCACAATCGATGGAAGTCATTATGAAATGGAGACGGGGGCGAGACAGCTAGCTAGAGCTATTGCAGACATAGAGAAGCTGAAGCAGGTCAGATCTGAAAACATCGTTAGTGTGTATGGAGTTGTATTAGAGGCAGTTTCGTCTTTGGCTAAACAAAAAATACCGCTTATAAACACGATTCTACTAAATCTGCTAAATGTTGAGGATGGTGAATATCGCGTAGAGGGAAAGGGGTATGAAAAGCAATCGATTGATGGAGCATGGTATCTTGGAGATAGCCTCGAAGAAGATGAAGAAGAAGAGGAGGAGGGGGAGTCTATTGAGGGTGTTGGGCGCGGAGATGGTGAGATCAAAGAAAGAGGATACAAAAGTGAAAAGGAGAGTATAAAGGGTGATAGAGGGAAAAGAGGATGGAAACTCTACATCTTAACAGAGGAACAGCAAGCACCTGAAGTCATATGTCTAAGAGAAATTGTAAATATGAGTGGGGGGTTAAGCCTAGAAAAGGTAAAAGAATATGGAAAGGAACTTGTCCAGGCACTAGCGAGTTTACACGAGCAGGGGCTTACACACAGATCAATAATACTAGAAAATGTACTCCTAAAAAAGCGTGATTACGCAGATGTAGGCAGAGATAAGGAGTTGAGTGCGGTGCTTACCGGTGCATTATACTTTGAACATATGTTTTCGCTCCACAAAATGGCAAAGCTGAACACAAAATGGACAGATAGTATAGAGATGACGATGCGAGTGGCTCCCGAAGTTGTTGAGAGGGCGGATCAGTTGTCTAGATGGCAAAATGATGTTTATTGTTTGGGATTGGTGCTTGTACAAATGGTATTGGGAACACAAACTTTTAAAACCAGTAGATTGGGCAGCGAGTATGAGAGCGAGGCGGTTGTAGGATTGGTTAATATGGGAAAGAGAAGTAAAAAAGTAAGAGATAAAAGAGGAGGTGGTAAAGGTAGTAAAGGTAGTAAAGGTAGTAAAGGTGATGGTGAATTTAGCGAAAATGTTGACATTCAGTTTTGCAAGGATGCGAAGCTGCGGGTATACTTTGGGCAACTAATACAAAAGATGGTGTGTAGAGAACAAAATAAACGACCTAAGGCCAAGGATATATTGAAGGAAAGATTTTTTATTGATTTTGACGAACAAAGTATGCAGAGATCAGGAACCGAAGAGGAAGAGAGTGAGGAGGAGGAAACTGGAGATACCGGATCGGGTTCAGAATCTGATTCAGAATTTGAATCAGGATCGAAATCTGAATCTGAATCAGAATCTGATTCTGGTGAGTTTGGCGGAAAGAAAAAAGTGCAAGCTATGAAAAGAGGAAGAGGGTTATATAGATACAATAGCAAGGATATAGTCTTACAAAACAAACGGGGAGTTGAGGCAAAGCGAGTTAAAGATAAGAAGAAAAAGGCACTCCCTCGATCGTATGGGGTAAAGAGCAAGTCATTACGTGCAAAACTTGGACAAACGAGCAGAAATAGACGAATAACTAACGGTGGAGATAAGGTAAAAGGTGAAAGGCATAGTCAGGCGGAGTACAGCGATGAAGATGAGTATATTAGCAGTGATGGGGAAGATGGCGTGATGGAAAGTACTAGGTCGCTGAATAGTTCAAGATACAAAAACGATTTTGATGAAATGGGATTTGTGGGGAAAGGAGGGTTTGGGTCAGTAGTCAAAGCCAGAAATAAGATAGATGGTAGGCTATATGCAATAAAGAAAGTCGGACTGGATTCCAAGGATCTCAAATCGCATAACAAAATCATTAGGGAAGCGGTGAACCTCAGTAGATTACACCATCCAAATGTTGTGCGGTATTTTAATACGTGGGTGGAGAGAGGGCTTGTAGAGTCTCATATTAGCGAAGAAGATGATGACTATAGTGAAGATGATGATGATGAGGAGAGTGATGGGGATAGTGAGGAGGAGAGTGAGTATGATAGCGAACAAGAAAGCAGTGAACCTAGATTGGAACTACAAGAAACCAGCAGCAATGTTGTATTTTTTGGAACGGAAAGCTCCAATGAGGAAAGCTCAGATGTAGAAAGCAGTTATAAAATGACAGGCAGTGACAGAATTAGTAGTAGTACGCAACCAACTGCGGCAAAGGCTATGGTAAAAAATACTAAAGTCACCAAAAAACCACATATGATTCTGATTGAGACGCAAGAGATAAGCAAGAAAAGGACAGCTGCGAGTAAAGAGAAAAGGGGAGAAACGTTATATATTCAAATGGAGTACTGTGAAAACAAAACGCTACGGGATTTAATTAGTGAGGGAATAGAAGAGAGAACTGGGTGGAGACTATTTAGGCAAATGCTAGAGGCGCTAAAACATATTCACCAGTGCGGAATGATACATCGAGATTTGAAACCCGTGAATGTATTTTTGGATGCCAATGGCGATGTAAAGATAGGCGACTTTGGACTCTCAACATCAAGCTTTGCGTCTATCGAGGAGGTGACACAACGAATTGGAGTGAGTAGTAGCAATCTCAGCGGTGGAGGTAGTAGTAGCCACTTGGGTTCGGGGATGTTATCTGCGTATTCGCAGGGTGGGTTTGAAAAGAGTATAGATTATACATTGACAACCGATATAGGAACATTGACATATGTGGCACCAGAGGTTTTGAATCAAGTAGCAAGTGCTGCGAGTGGTTCTGGAAGAGGGAGATATAACTATAAGGTTGATATGTATTCGCTTGGTATAATATTCTTTGAAATGTGCCATCCGCTAAGGACTGGAATGGAGAGGGCATTGGTGATTCATGGACTGCGGAAGCCTGAAATAGTGATTCCTGATACATTTCCGATGGATGCGATGCCAAACCAACTCAAGATAATTCGACAATTGCTGACACACAATGTGCAGGAACGACCATCAAGCGTGGAGCTTTTGGAAAGCGAGTTGATGCCGAGCAAATTGGAAGATGAAGATGTTGAAGATATGATGCGTGCGATATGCAATCCAGAGCATCGGTACTATGAAGCAATTATGAAGATGTTATTTCAGCGACGACCCAACGTGCAAACTGATGCATTGTATGACTACCAGAGTTCGTTTGGAGTAATTGAAAAATTGAATATTGTGTTTGCAGAACGAGTTAAGGAGAAAATGATGAATGTGTTTAAGCGACATGGCGGCATTGAAATAAAGACACCGCTGATAGTGCCGAAGAATGAAATGATTCAAGGAGTTCGACGGGGTTCTGCGGTACAACAGCAATCAGCTGTGGATTACATAGACGTACAGGGTAATGCAGTTCAGCTTCGGTATGATTTGACGTTGCCAATGGCTCGGTATATCGTGAAGAACAAAATAACAGGAATGAAGCGATATGGTTTTGAGCAGGTATACTGGACAAAGAACGAAGGCGGTGGATCCAATGGTAGCGGAACCGCTGGTGATGGTAAAAATGGTGGTAAGCTTGAGAATGGGATGGTGGGTGTTGCAGGTCAGCCGATGGCAGTAAACATGGCGGGATTTGATATTGTGACAAACGAGCAGATGCATGCAGTGGCTACTGGAGAAATTATGTTGATAATTTCCGAGATAATAGACTGTTATCCCATGTTTTCTGAAGGAAAAACGGTAGTAGTATTGAATCATACGGATATTCTGGATGCAATTTTGAACTATGTAGGAATTTGTATTACGCCAACAAACACTAAGAATAAGAACACAAAGAACGCTGATGAAAACACTGGTAAAGCCCCCAATGGTAGTGCTAGCAATACAGATACAGTCTATGTTACATCAAGGCAGTTACAAATGATATATAACCACATGTACAACATTCTGGGGCCGATTCCACAGAGCTCTATGCTTGGTGGTGGTGCAAAAAAAAAGCTGCAGAGTATGAAGTTGGGAGGAGACCAAGTGGTGTTTACAAGTAAAGTGATAGAGCGGTTGATACCATTTTTGGATCTTCGAGGAAATGTGGTGCGGGTGCAAAATCGGGTATTGTCGATATTGTATAGCCAACAAGATGAACAACTAAAGAGTGGCAGCGGTGGATGTGGATTGGATTTGAGTAAACGTAAAGAGAGGTTGATTTCGGCATTTACACAGCTTAGCAAGTTGGAGGCAGCAAAGGGAACATTTGGAATAGATGAAAAGGTGGAATTTGTAATATCACCACTATTTTCGACACGTAATAGCAAGACGTACTATGAGCACAACTATTATTTCCAAGTGTTGTATTATTCAGGGGAAATTCAACAAGGGCAATCGCAATTAAAGTCTCAAGAGGGACAAGGGATATTGGCGGCAAAAGGAAAGGGGAAGGGAAAAGGAAGATGGTCAAAAATAGGCATGGGAATGGGGGCGCGAGGGAGTGCTACAAAAGGAGCAAAGACTGGGTTGGTATTACCGCTAACTTCTACATCTACATCTACATCTACATCTACATCTACATCTACACCTGCACCTGCACCTATATCGCCAGTTTTATTGGGTCAAATACCAGTAGTTGTAGCAGAAGGAGGTAGGTATGACGCATTGTTACACCAATACAGTTACATTATTGGTGATGACGATTTGATGGATAAAACAACTAAGCGTAATAAAAAACAACAGCGAAATGGGCCCGAGTACGGGTATAGGTATGGTGGTAGCATTGATAATCTATATCGAAACCAGGAAAACATGTTGAGAAGGTATGATGGTACTGGTTTCGGCTTCGGTTTTGGTTCCGGCTGTAGTCCAGGTCCTGGTTCTGCCTTTGGGTCAAATGTTGGTAGTAATGTAAACAGTAGCCAAGATATTCTTGCTAGCAGGCTTATGTTGGAGACTGCGGCCACCAGTTCTTCAAACACAAGTGGAGGCGGACACAAAACCAAAAGTTCTACGGCAGTTGTTGGTTTGAATATATACTTTGATGTGATTGTTCGCGAACTAGCCATTTATTTGGGAGAGTTAAATCATTATTACAAGCAAAATACTAGCAGGAATGCCAGCTTGGGAACAACCCAAAATAATATCAAGGTTAACAAAGGCAAAGGCAAAGGCAAAAAAATAACAAAGGAAAATGTAAATATCAGAAACGAAAAAGATGAAAATGACAACATGTGTCAAAATCGCGATCAATTGGACAATGCGTGTTGGTATACACAGCGATATGATGTCATGATTATTTCCAGCAATAAAAACGCACATATGTTGTCCAAGGACAAAAAGTCTGGCGATAGCAATATCCTACTTAAACAGCGAATCGAATTGGCAACCAAGTTATGGAAACTCAATATCAAAACTAAAATCTTTACCTTGTCATCTCCAAACGAGAGTTTTGAGAGAATAAAGCAACAGTGTATCAATGCAGGAATCAAGTATTTGATTGAAATTATCGATGAAAAAAGTCACTACCACAGCCAACATAGCCACGAACACTACGATAGTTATGGTAGAAATAGCGGTCGGGGTATCAATGGTGGTCATGCTAACGGCGTTAGTGATGGAAATAGCAATTACAATTCATCCCAGTCTAATTTTGAAAGCGATTTTGTTTATATTCTCTACGACCTAGTTGAAAACTCACAACAATACTTGTTATATGATAAATTGATTGCACTAATACATTAGATTTTGGTAGATTTCATATAGTTTTTCGTCGCTAAAAATCTCTAAATCACATTTAAACTCATTGGTACTGGAAACCATGTTCATGATATGTTGCTCAGCCTTGTCCTTATTTGGTGCTATTTCCAACATTTTCACATATAAAATCTTGATCATGTTTAGTATGCTAGCCTGCTGGCGTTGTTTGAATTGATCTGCTGATGTTGTGTGTATTATCGGTGGCTCTATTACCCGCTGCCGTTTGGCTATGACACTTTCGATTTCACGGATTATTTCTTTTCGCTTAACACTAGTTGTTTTCCCTTGTTGTTTGATATCCACGCTAGTGTTGGTGTTGGTGTTGGTATCGGTGCTAGTGTTGGTTTTAGTGTTGATGTTGGCGCTAGTGTTGATGTTACTGTTAGTTTTAGTTTTAATATTAACCAGCTCTACTCCTGCACCTCTTTTTGCCGTCTTTTCTGTAGGTGAGATGTTACCGCTGCTATTACCACTACTATCACCACTGCCATTCGCATTCGCATTCGCATTCACATTCACATTTCCACCCACAGATTTGGAATTTATGGTACCACTGCTACTGATATTCCTGTAGCCTTTTGATGCTGGAACCATCCCCAGTCCAATTTTACGCACTGCTGCTGTGGTTGCCAAGCTATTGTTACTATTACCAGTTGTAAATTTGTCCTTTACATTTTTGGCAAGATTGGATGACAACTTGACACCTGCACTGTTAAGTGATTTGGGTGTTGTCAATAACCCACTTTTTGGCACTTTTGCCGTACTATCCTTCTTCATTTCCTTTCCTTGTTCCCGTTCTTTAGCGCTGGTGCCAGTACCGGCATTGCTACTAGCACCACTGTTTTCAACAACCAGCTTCCGTCGCTTTTGCTCACCACCATTATTAGCGTTGACTTGTTTTGGTTCCATTTTTTGTTTCTTACCTTTAGTGCTTTTCAAAGTAGTTGTATCATCGGTACTGAATGTCTGAGTTAAAGAGCTTGACACTTCCCTTCTCACACTGCTTTTTGAGGCTACCCCCAAGGTGGCTGCTAGGGGTACTGACGCTGTTACAGGCACTACCTTTTTCGTGGGGCTTGCTTTTGGTTTTTCTTCGATCCGACCCTTCACCTCAATACCACTTTTGCTTTTGATTTTAATGCTGTTACTTCCCTCATTCCTGATATTAAAAGAATTACCATTATCATTACTCTTGGTTTTGATGGTAGCTGTATTCTTGACACCCTTCTTATTGGTGCTTTTACTGTAGCTATAGCCAGAGCTTTCAATAATTTTCTTTTCTCTCTCACGCCCACGTGCACGCTCACGTTCACGTCCACGGTCATAGTCACGTTGCCGCTCGGTTTCACTCTCACTGCTGCTAAAACTACTCTC
Organism: Zancudomyces culisetae; assembly: GCA_001969505.1. Classification (NCBI taxonomy): domain Eukaryota; kingdom Fungi; phylum Kickxellomycota; class Harpellomycetes; order Harpellales; family Legeriomycetaceae; genus Zancudomyces; species Zancudomyces culisetae. The sequence goes on along the minus strand of LSSK01000069.1, from coordinate 47,218 downwards.
ACTATCGCTAGAATAGCTAGACGCCTTTGCCGATTTTGCTACCAAATTCGTCCTTGTAGCTGCGAAAGCTGATGTCTTTACTGTTGATTTTTTTTCTGTACCATAGACCGGTTTTTTATCGAAATCATCTATATTATTTCTTTTATATTTGTAGCCAATATTGCTGCTACCATTGATATTCAAAATAGCTCTATCTCTATGTCTATTATTTCTATCATTGTCTATATTTTTGGGTTTAGCTTCACCACCATCTTCATCTCCATCGCCATCTTCATTTCCACTCGTATTTTCGTTTTTACTCTTAACGGTGCCACTACTAACACCACTACTCCTATCCTTATCCTTATCCTTATCCTTATCCTCATCTCTGTCTTTGTCTGCATCTCTGTCTCTATTCCTACCCCTACCCCTATCTCTATCCTTGTTTCTATATCTATCCCTGTCCTTGTCTCTATCTCTACCTTTAATATTATCTCTACCTACATTCCTATCTCCATCTCCATCGTTTTCTTCATATCTCTCCTTTATTTTATATCTTTGTCTTTCTATTTCCTCGTTAACATCATCAATTCCATTTCCTTTGAAATCCTTCACGCTACTGAACTTCCTTTCACCCCTCCATCTTAAAGCACTTTTATTTTTCTCATTTCTTACTCCTTTACCAATACTACTACCATCACCCTCTTCATCACTACCTCTGTCACTATTGCCTTTCTCGTCGCTGCTGCTGCCGCTCTCACTTTCACTTTTGCTTTCACTATCTCTATTACTACGCAGACCACTACCAATGCTGCTTCTACTTCTACTTCTACTGCTACTCCTACTCCTACTACTAGCACTACTACTATTGTATCTCTTTTTTTTTCTTTTCTTGTACTGTTCTTTTTTTTCTCCCTCGCTCTCTAAACTCCCTGCTCCATCCTCAGAATCACTGCTTTTCGCTTTTTTTAGTGATATTCCCTTTTTGGACGTTGTTGGTCGTGAACTGGGAACAGTCTTTTTGGATACTGTCGGCCTTCTATTCACCAAGTTATAAAATCCTACACTGACCTTGTTGATTGTGATGTCATAGGTTTCCTCATAATTTCTACCTTTATCAAAACTGAGCAAATGTCGAATTTCTTGAGCATCGATGTTCTCGTCATGCATATATATTACTATCACCATCTCGAATTCACCCCATCCCGTTTCTTTTATCGAATAAGGTGGATTTTTAATTACTAATTTATAGTAGGTTCAAACAAATTAGTTATGGTTATGACTATGGTTATGGCGACTGTCACTTTGACTCCATTCTCTTCCACGGCCCCTTTAGTATAAATTTGAGTTGCAAACATACTAAAAAGCAACAACAGCAACAACAGCAACAACAACAACAAATACTCATGTGAACTTCAAAAACTAACCTCTAATTGGATTCGGAAAAGTTTCATGCAAGTGAAATTCCACTCGCTTCACGTATGGAAGTATTGTAGATCCATAATTGAAATCCTCTCTTCCCTCTAGCAAACTGACTGACCAATCTTTGAGTGGCAATCCGGAATCTTTATCTAGTCTGTCACTTTCACTCGCCCTTTGTGTCGTTCTAACCATAAAACTTAGCTTAACCTGATATTCTCTTGCCATGATAGATGCCGTCTCTACACCACCCCTTCCTACTTTACTCTGATCCGTGTACTATCCTCTCAGTGTGACCCCTTCTTGTTTGCAAAAACCCTTTATCTTTATTTATTTAAATATGTAACAATACATATATTTGGTGTCCTTTTATGTTTTCTCTTTACTTTGAACTTGTGGCCTTTAATTGGATTTTTGCAATTAATACGATTAGATGTTCTATAAATAGGGATACCAAAATCTACAAGCAAAAGCCAAACAGTCCCTACAAATTGATACTTTTGGTATACTTGGTCCAGAATTATGCTCTATTGTGTTTTAGCACAACGAATTGTAAATTGGAAAAGCCTTTATGGCAACAACTTTTAGTTAATGCTTTATTTTCTCAACCACAACCTGTTACTGTGTTTATTCTTGGTTTTGAGCCTTTTAACACCTAATCATTCTTTCTTATTTTATTCACGCTCTTCCCACTTGAAAAACAACCCACAATTGTAAATAATAAAATCTAATACACTTTAGCTCACACAAGATTTGTTATTGGTTACAAGTATCCTGCTTTGCTGGGCCAGCTTGAATAATTTACATAATTTGTCAGCTATTATGTAACTTTCAGAGTATTTCGGTAAGATGATTTCGTTCATATAGGTAAAGGTGGTGATGACAGGTATTTACGTCCATTAAAATGAGGAAAACCCACAGCAACTGGAGTTTTGTAAGTGGAACTACAACCTTTTTTTTTTCTTCTTGCAATGCTTCTATTGCCGGCATGGTAGGTAGCTTTTAGGTTTTAAAGTTTTTTAATTAACAGACAATACACTTTTGTCTGGATACTCTTCCATTTTCCTTGTACTGGCCTAATATTCATTTTCGGGGCCTTTTTAGAGGGAGGAGATATTGCCTGTCTCGGAATTGTTTTTTGTTTCCCTTCGGTGTTCTGGTTTTTTTAATTTTGCCAATTAAGTTTTGGAAACAGGGAATTAATAATTTTAGGTTACCAATAAAAATCACAACTCATATATTGTATAAATGAGAAACTAGCTCGAATGTGAAAACATTACCCAAACCGAAAACAATATTACACACATTGTTCTTGAGAAAGCTGGAGATTAATGAAATCCAAGGGCAATTCGAGTCAGAAGTTGACATTTTTGTCCTTTCTATAATAAGGAAATGTCCATAACAATATAGGAGTGGTGTGAAAGTAGTAAATCGACATACATTCTAGCATCCTAAAACGAAAATGAAAATAATTGTAATAATTTAAATCTGTTTATCCTTCTTTTTTTATTCTCAGCTTTACTATTGCTATTCGTCTGGTAATCATCTAGCTTTGTTTGCTTTCTTTGTAGTATGAAAAATAAAAATTGAACAGTAAATACTACAACATTTATTTAGCCATCAGCAATACGTTATCGGTTCAACTAACTATATAATGATTAGCCTTTAACATACTAGGATCTTCTCTTTTTTTTTGCGGTATAAAACGTTGATGTAATTAGGTCATTTCTAAATAAATAATGCTTTTACTATTTGTGACATTAGGATATCTTGTTTCCCTACTTGCTCAGCCCTGGTGAATAATGAAAGAAAATGACACCAGAGAGTTTTGGTATTTAAATCTTGAGTTACTACAACATAAAGGCTTTGTAGTGTACTGTGCTTAGCCTAGTAAATATGAAGAAGGGGGGAAGAAGGAAGGGGGGAGTAGTGAGCGGTGAGTGGTGAGTGGTGATAATATATAGTTGTAAAGTGGATTATTTCATTTTTTCGATGGGAAGATAAAAACAAGGAACTTGTGATGTTGTTGAAAGCACGATGAGTAGGATTATTCTAGTTGTGGGTGCTTAAGTGTTCATTTTCTTTATTTTTGCTAGAATATTTTAGTGCTCAATTCTAAGCTATTCGTCCATTGGTTGGGCATACCACTCTAAATTGTGTAAATTCTCGCTCATAAATGATCATTCTGATTAAAAAAAATTTTTGAAACCTTGTATAATTAATTCCAAACAGGTAAGTAAAAAAGCAAAATGGAATTCAATGACGAACGCCAATACACAAGGGTTTCTGTTAGGCAAAAGCTAAATTCCGAGAGCGACGATTATTTAGAGAGATTACAACAAGAATTCCTTTCAGAAAAGAAAATAAATCCAGCCGCAAAAGTAATTAGCAAAAAAAATGAACCAAATCTAGATGAAAAAGATGGCGAACGATTAAAATCTAATATGATGGAAAGTATGCGCAACGTTGATGAAATAGGAGGCGAACCAGCAGCAAAATTGATTATTGGTAAACCTCCTCCTATTCTGGCCGAGGGTACAGGAAATGCTCAAATCCCGCAAAAACATGAGCACAATCTCATAAACACTAAAAAGCCGGCAAGTAATCCTGTTAAATCCCATGGCAAATCCGAACAGGAATGTGAAATGCAGCAAGATAGCAATGAGAAACCAGCCAACCCTGGCAAGAAAAAACTGTCCTTGTTTGCTCAGAAAAGACTACTAGAAAAACAAAAAAGAGAAAATGGGAACAGCGATCCAGGGATCGAAAAGCATGGAGTACTCAAGCAACATGTAAAGTCATTCCAGGGATTCCCTGAAGTGCATAAGGACCAAGCATCTTTTTCAAAGAAAATTTCATCTGTTGATAGCCAGGGGGCCATTTGTGATGATAATACCAGTAAAATATTGCAAATGAGTAAAGGAGAAATCGACAACGCATATTCAGAGATTCAAGGTGTTTTGAGCGAGAAAAGCATTGAATTTTTGAAAAATCGAAACAAGAAGAAAGAATCATGCACAGACGAACTTGTAGATATCAAACTAGGCGAAAAAGCCAAAAAAGTGACTATTAACGAAGAGAAAAATGAAACCATTAAGCACGCCCCAACAGAAGAAGACCCTGCTAACTTAGAGGAATTTTACAAAAAGGTTTTACAAGTGGGGTACCAAAACGACATAGCTGAAGAAAAAAAACTAGAATGGCTGATGAACCAAAGCCAAGCAAAGACGCCCACAGAAAGAGTCTTGGAAAATATTAAATCTCAATCCGAACGAGCAGCACGTGTGATGAAGGATATTATAGCTGGAGGTGAAACATCCGATCCCCTTCTCGATGACCCAGCGTCGCATCTTAGGTTTGATTTTGCCGGGTCAATAGTTGACGTTCTTGATGAAATTCCGACCTCGCATGGGTTACATCATCATGGTGAGGATCCAGATGATGCTGGGTATACCATTCCGGAGCTTCTTCATCTGGCACGTAGCACAGTTCCCTCCCAGCGTGCAATTGCGATTAAGACTCTTGGAAACATAATTCACAAGCTAAACGTTGGGGCTTTTGATTCGGTATATCAGCGAGCAATATACTCATGTTGGTTGGAGTGGGAAGGACACCTATATTTTTCTGCAGGATGGGGTGATTCTCATGGAACTGTAAGAGCAGAATCAATATTTTCGACATGGACGTGGGTTGTTGAATTTTCCAGGTCGCATGTTCTCCGCCGTCTCGAATCTACCCAGGGATCGGATTTTTCGCCTGATGTTGTAGCTTGTGGCGATATCGTGACACGTACTCATGAGGCGCTTTCCAAGCTGTTGTCACCATCATTTCTAAAAAGCGCAATGGACGTTCTTTCAGATCCAACCAGTTCAGGCCTACACAAACTGGTGTATGAAGTCATTGTACAGCTTTATAAGGGCTCGGATGATTTTGCACTTATTATAAAGAATCAAAAGAATCTTTGTTATGTGTTAGAATCAAAATACGCACCTTTTTTGTGATTATATTTTAAGTTGCATCTTTGATACTTTTTCTATTTTTGCACTTTGTTATGGAGTCGATGTAAAAAACCCAGTATTATCTTGAAATTGTAATATATGATGGGTGTTATTTTGAACCTGATATACCCTTCAGCTAAGTTGACGACTGGGTTTGGTATAACACCGATTATGTCATTTATGCTCAAGTTGTGAATCACTTAACTAGTTATGTTTAGTTATTTGTAATGGTTAAAACTATCTTTATTATTGATGTATGAATATTAATACCAAGTAAATCCAATTATTTCTAAGCGATAAAACTAGTCACTATGTAGATAAAATACACATACGTGTAGTATATTCCGCTAAAAAAGGCTCAAAAGGTCTCTTTTCACTGTCCGGCCTCGTTTAACTATACTGACCTAGATTATTCAATACTAATCTACCGCTCATGCGCTCGTTGGAAATCTTACACTGCTAATTAATTGAATCGATTCGCTAGCAAAAAAAATGTAGCCGTTATAACACAGAAAAAATAATAAAAAACGCAAAATAGGAGCGACCGGGAATTGAACCCGGGGCCATTCGATCTGCAATCGAATGCTCTGCCGCTGAGCTATCACTCCAAACAGGGCTTGACCGGGGATTGAACCCGGGGCCTCTCGCACCCAAAGCGAGAATCATACCACTAGACCATCAAGCCTGTGCTAATTTCAACCTTTATATTTATTTTAATAATTTATTATCTACTTGAATTTTTGTCAAGGTATACATCCTAGTTATGAAGTACAGTTTGAATATTACTCAAGGCACATTATTTTTAGTTTTAACATTATATTTTAAATTAATCCCTATTTATTCTCTCAATATATTGAATTAAATGGTAGTAATAAGTATAGAAACTCACATTAAGGAAAGCAGAGTTCGACTACAACTTCTGAAATCGCCGGTGAATAATATGCAAATCTTGTGTAAAATTTGAGATATCGCTTTTCTATTTGTTTGATGTGGCATACTATGTTACTCGTACAAACGTAAGGGTATTTTATCACTACATGAAGATCATTGGGTGTCACATTTTATTGTAGTGTTGCATCCTGGTGCTTTATCAGTTACTAAAATATATTTTTACTTGCAACCATTTACTCTGTTTAAGGACGCGGAATGTTTTTATTTTTTTTACCTTCAGACTCACTTGTATAAATATCACAAAGTATTTGAAGTTAAAGTGAATTCTGCACAATATTTATCTAATAAACACATCTCAGGCCATTTGGTGACCCCATATTACCTGGTGTTTGTCCAAGAAAGCTACAAAATGCAAAGTGTTACTTTTTTCAAATCTTTGCACCTTTCAACATCACGCGTTTCGCTTTTCGATATACAGTCATAAATTTAATAAATTTTTTTTTCGAATGATAGTACATAGCACAAAGCAATACTTTAATTTTTGATAGGATCTAGCTTGAGATATGGCAGACTTGGTGATACTTTTTATGATATTTCACCAATATTGAACTTTGTTCTACTAGTGATGTAATAGGCTATAGAAGCTTTATGCACCTATCATCTTTATTTTATGAAAAGTTGGTTAGAAATATTTTTGCTTATTTTTTTAAATTGTCAGTTTTATTTTTAATTGCCCTGAGTTTTTACTGGTTATCCGATTTATGTAATAAATTATATTTGGTTTATTTTTACTAGCTGGAAACAACAAATCAAGTAGATTATGGCATATCATCTAGCGAATATTCAATGTCTGTGACATGGAGGTTGAAATGTGATCACCACTTAATTTAACATTTTCACAAAGTCCTAATCCATTAATACTGCCAATTGGCCTACTCTGAATAGCAGCACGGCTATTAGCATGTATGAATGATGACTCCTACACAATTTATTCCGCCTTTCTTACAAGCTAATCATGCATTGGTTATGAAATATATGAATAACATGCAGAGCCCGAATAAAAATGCTACCAAGTATAACTTCTACTCAATATCGTACAGTTATGTATGGTGCTTTTTACTCTTAGTGTATCTTTTTGTTGTAAAATTTAAGCTATCTGATCATAAGTCTAACTTAACCTGAAAATGCTGAATTCTCATGGGTATTACCAGAAGATAAAAAGAATACGCTTTAAGTAAAGGTGGCAATCATAAAGGTTAACCAAAAATGGCCAAAAAATGGTGATATTTGTCTAGTACCTTTAAAAGATAGCGGGCGAATCACAAGTGCAGTCTTATGACCTCCTGTTTTTTCCATCCTGCTCAGGTGGTTAGATATTTAATTCTCTAAAAAGTCGATTTTTTTTTCTTATTTATCTGTTTTATGTTGTTGGGGATGAAAATCTACAATTCGGGTTCTATTAGATTAGTGCTTAACAAGTGCCAAATTTTGAAAATAAATCACTGGAATTTGGCCGAAACAACACAAGAGAGGATTGGAAGGTAAGTGGAGAGTGGAGAATGGAGAGTGGGTCTACATATCTGGAAAAAGCCAGGTTGCATCAAAAAGCTGATTACAAATTATCATATATAACCTGTTTCCACATATTAACTGTCAATACGACATTACATATGTTTACTTTTGCTATACTCAAGTAAAAGTAAATAAACAAAATAGGATGGGAAAAAAAATACTGAACTGGAAATTAAAAAATAAGAAAAAAGCCAACTCTACTGGTGGATAGAAAGATTTGAACGATGGGGAAAGCAAGAATCTAAAAGGTGGGGCAATATTGAAGGATTTCCACAACCATTTTGGTGTATAGTTTCAGCAATGAAAAATGCTTCGATAACTTTAAAGTGCTGATACTAGTCATGTTGCTAGCGTGTACTTGTAGAATCATTATTGATACTGCAATGACTACACTGGATGCTAATGTTATGTTATAGCAAATATAAATTAGCCAACACAAAAGGAAGCTACTTATGAGTGTGTCTTGGGTTTCTCAAAGTAAATAATCGAGTATACACAATCTTTTTTTTTTATAAAAGCATCTGACAAAAAGGAAGTTGACCAGAATCTACAGTATAAGCCTAATTAAAAAGGCAAGGAGTAAAATTTAAAAAAAGACGGCTTGCTATTTAGATGTTGATATTATTAGATATTTCTATCAGTTTTATTTGTATTTTAAAGGTTAAAATAAAAATATTTCACTGTCCTTTCTTGAGCGCATTGGCTTCATTTTTTGATATATTATAATGATACAAAAATAAAAGTGCATATATACAGCGATGTTAATCGTATACAACTAAAATTACTGAAATGCGATTATATTGAAAGCTGTGATATGGAGTAACAAAAAAAAATTTTCCCTTTTTTTCATCTGGTTTCAAATTGAGGAATACGTTTTGTAGATTAAAAAAATACGAAACACAAAAAATTAAAAATTATATAACAATTAAAAATAAAAACAAAAAAACGCTAACTACCGTGCGCTAGCTTTTATTTTCCACTAATAGCAAGTACCAATTTGTTAAAAAAATAGTAAATGGTAATTTATTGGTATAAACACGCAGGGTAGATAAAAAGTGATAATCTATAAGATTCAAGAAATTATAAATTGGTCAAGTAATAAGAAAAGACTAACAAGGATTAGAGCTAAAGAAGACTAGCATCTCTTTGATACACAGTGTCTATCGAGAATAAAATAATTAACGATACAGAAAAAATTGGAAAACAACCACAAGGTAATAAAGAAAAGGAGGGAATTGAAATATTTAACATTGCCAGAGTTTCAAGTATGTTGAGTTCATCCTTTGGTCTTTCGAGAGATGCTCAATATTGTAAAATAGTGTATCAAAATGAAGATGTTTAATTCGATTAATTTAAGGATTTTTTTATAACATGGATATAGAAAGGTACTAATCAAAAGCAATACCTTCAAAAAATAATCTAGCAAGAGCAATAGAGCGAACTGCAAAAAGTGTTAGTAAACACTATCCAAGACAACAAAGATGAACGGTTTAAAAATGCTAGGTATGCTTTAGTTACTTATTTAGATAAAACCATCTTTTGAAACATTTACATAGGAACGATATACAAGTACCGGGATATAAAAAAATAAAAATTAATTGTGAATAGGAGATCTTGACCCCCGAAAGGTCAACACGGCAATCGCCAATGATGGAAAAACAGGAAAAGAAATAGAAATATCTTATACTGGTTGCAAAGTTGTTGGAAATGGGTCATTTGGGGTGGTATTTCAAGCTGAAATGGTGCCCTCAGGCGAAAAGGTAGCGATTAAAAAAGTGCTACAAGATAGACGCTTCAAGGTAAATATACAAATTTGTACAACTGATGGTAAATAGTGTTCATGATAACAACAAAAATATTGATACGTGTGACCACATTGTAATGAAAATAGAATCGAGAATTGGCGGTCATGCGTACAGTGGCACATCGAAATATAGTAGAACTGAAATACTATTTTTATTCAGAAGGTGAAAAGGTATGTAGAGACAAAAGGCTTATAGAAAAAAAATAAAAAAAGTGGTAACAAAATGATAATCTGAATTAGGACGATGTGTACCTGAACCTTGTGCTCGAGTACATTCCAGAAACAATATATCGTGTGACTAGACAATATGCAAAGGCAAAACAGCCAGTTCCAACACTATATGTCAAACTCTTTATGTATCAGTTGTTCCGCTCGCTAAACTACATCCATATACTGGGTATCTGTCATCGCGATATCAAACCTCAAAATCTGCTGGTAAACTCGGCTACTGGAGTTTTGAAGCTGTGCGACTTTGGAAGCGCAAAAACATTGATGGCAGGCGAGCCCAACGTTTCATACATCTGTTCGCGCTATTATCGTGCTCCTGAACTCATATTTGGAGCCACAAACTATACAGGTCGAATTGACATTTGGTCTTCAGGCTGTGTTATGGCTGAACTTTTGCTGGGCCAGCCCTTGTTCCCTGGTGAGTCTGGAATAGACCAGTTGGTGGAAATTATCAAGGTTTTGGGAACGCCTTCGCGCGAGCAAATCAGGACCATGAATCCAAACTACATGGACCACCGTTTCCCTCAAATAAAACCCCACCCCTTCGCCAAGATTTTCCGTTCACGAGCTACGCCCGAAGCCGTAGACCTGATTACAAAGCTTCTCGAGTACACTCCCAACTCCCGTTTGAGTGCAATTCAAGCCATGGCTCATCCGTTCTTTGAAGAGCTCCGCCAACCAGGCCTAACTCTTCCAAATGGCGATCCCATCCCTGCACTCTTTGACTTTGCTGCTGAAGAACTGTCCGCTCGCCCTGACCTGGCCCGATCTCTTATCCCTCCTCATATCCGCGAACAGCATAGGCTCTCTACGGGTGTGGATCCCATTTACTTTACACCAGTTCCCCTGCCAAATCCTCTTCCTTTAGCCCTTCAGTAGCTTTGATCTTATTTCTATTAGTAATTTTTGTTCATTTTATACTAGCTTATTTTTCCATCATTTACATATATTCGTTGTTTTCATTAATTTGTCGATTTCATCTATCTCTGTTCTCCGCCTCTTTTTTCCGCTCTGACACTCCATTTCGTTTCCTTTTTTTTTCATTCTAGCTAGTTCCATATCTTCCCATTCTCCACTACATTTCACTCACTTTCGCTCTCTCCTCATCAGTTGCAACATTAAATCAGATAAAGATAGATAATTTTTTGATGACTTTGTTTTCTCCAACAACAGCTAAAAACATGAGCCAATGTTTCGTTCCAACTCTGTTTATTCTCCTAAAAATTGGTTAACCACTTTTTTCATTAACATTGATGCGATACTAGCTTGATCACATGTTAAAATACTCACATTACTGCATTTCTCTCACTCTCACTGTCAATGTTTATTTTCATATCCCCAATAATTTTTTGAAAAAGGGCTAAATACAAATGGTTCCTTTTTGCTCTTTTTTATTTGCATAAATTGCAACTGAATTGGAAATGACTAATTTTGGAAATTGGGGTGCCAAAAAAAAAATACTGGCAGAAAACCCTTGCCAGTTGTGGTCTCGTTGTTATATAATCCGATTTACAAGTTCATTGCACTTTTTCTTTCAAATTACAGGCTACCAAACCGCATTTTCACATTTGAAACATCCTAAAAAAAAACAAATATTTTTGTATTATGGCCGTTTTTTGAATCACCCCCTCCCTCCCCCTCTCATATCGTTTAATTTTTCTGAATTACAATTTACTCCTTCTCAACGTCCAAACATCCAAACATCAAACACCCAAACATCCAATTATTTACCCACAACCCAATTTTTTCCATGTATTAATTTCAAGGTTATAAACTGAATTTCAAAAAAGGCACGCTAAACTAAACATAAATTCAAAAAAAAAGTATAAATACAAGGAGCTATAGTTTCCGAAAACTAAACAAAAAAAAAATTTTTTTTTTTGGTTGCATGAAATGTTTAGTTGACTTGTGTTTACTATGCACTTGAAACATGAGTCATTGACCTTAATTAGTTCTGATATTGTAAGGGGTATAATTATAATCACAGCGAGGCTGTGGTTGAGATGAGATGGAAAAAAAAGGTACAAAGAATAGTAGAATGATATATATCCCCTGTAGCTCTGTTTAGATCATTCTGACCCGCATGCACCACCCTACATATCACCACGATTCTGTTCCAAATTTTTGTCCATAGTCCACATGACTATTCTTTTTTATTATTGGTTCAAGAGTTTGAATTTTAGCAACGTTTAACCTACATAGCCAGCTCGGTTTTTATTCTCAATACAAATTATTAACATGGTTCTGTTGGGTCTAGATTTTCGTAATACAAAAGTTGAATTACTACATATTACACAAGATGCAAGTTTTTTTTTTTTTTGAAGAAGCGAAAAAAGTAAAAAATTATAAATGGAGGCTCGAAACTTCTTTTCGTTCCTCCTTTCTCCAGTCATCCCGTTTAGATACTTTACAAAGCGATATATTTAGAATTTAAAAATTAGTATTTAATTTTGATTCTACTTTATTAGCTTTTTTACTTTTTAGTACACACATATAGTAATAGGTAAAACTCATCCAGACTTATCGCGCTTGTAAAAGTAGCTACAAACTTTCGATTATTGCAAAGTTTGTATTAAAAATAAACTATTTTATTAATGGTGCTTTTAGAAAACGGAACAATGGAGGAAACTAGTTTTTATCCAGAGCCTACAAAGAACAAGTTTCTAGTCAACAACACAGTATCTGTGATCCCTGTGCCCTTCAGCGGAGGCCAAGGTAAACGCGGTGTTGAACTCGGACCTATTGAGCTGGAGAAGTTTGGTTTGATTGATCAGTTGAAAAAGTTAGGCTACAATGTAACCCGCGAAGGAACTAGCGATGTTGATATGTCAAAAAAACCAGAGTTCGATGGCGAGTCTGAACTGCTCAAGAATCCAATCTGGGTCAGTAATACTTGTAAAGATGTTGCTGAGAGAGTACAGAGTGCATGTGCCAAGGGGAACTTTGCTTTGACTCTGGGTGGTGATCATTCTATCGCTGTGGGAACCATAGCTGGAACTACAGCTGTATACGGCGACGATTTGTGTGTGGTTTGGGTTGATGCACATGCAGTAAGTTTATTTAAGTTTTAATTCTATTCTCATTTTGTTCTTGATTTGGCTCTGACATTGCTCATTTTTATAATGACTTTTATACCAACTGTGTACTCATGTTTTTATTTCCAGCTACTTACTTTTAAAAAAATTTATTTATACAATAGGATATAAACACTGTGGAAAGTTCTAGTTCGGGAAATATTCATGGAATGCCCCTGTCGTATATACTTGGAATCAGTGGTGATAATAAATACTTTGAGTGGATCAAACCCATTTTGAAAAAAAATAGACTGGTTTATATTGGCCTTCGTGACGTGGACGATGGAGAAAAACAGATACTCAGAAAACACAACATTCGCGCATTTTCAATGCACGAAGTCGACAAATATGGTATTTCAAAGGTCGTAGAAATGGCCTTGGACTACGTTAACCCAAACAGAGATCTGCCAATACATCTGAGTTACGATGTTGACGCTATGGACCCCTCAGTAGTACAGGCAACTGGAACACCTGTCAGAGGCGGCCTGACATTTAGAGAGGGTCACTACCTTTGTGAAGAGCTTGCTTTAACGGGCTGTCTTGTCGCTATGGATTTGGTTGAGGTTAATCCGCTATTGGGCGATACCAATAGCGCTGAACTTTCAGTCGCAATAGGATGTTCATTGGTAAGATGTACTCTGGGTGAAACATTGTTGTAACTTTTTATATATTAGCACGTTTGTTATCTAGGATGTTTTTTCACCCAATATCTTCAATACTATCATAATTCATTTGTTTGGTAGTCACCATCTTATCCGATGAATAAATGCTATACACGTTTATAGTTCCCTTTTTGAATATGAAAATTGCACCTTTCCCAATTTGGGAATAGAGGATGGAAAAGATATTGGTACAGTTGTACCCAAACTGCTATTTCTTTTTGTCTTTTTGTCTTTTTGTTTTTGCTTTTGCTTTTTTTGATGGAGACGAAGAGTGGAAAGGAAGAGGATTAGGGATTTGAAAATCCACAACAAAATACAATTTACTAGCAAATTTATTGCAACTTGGGTATTTGCAAAAAGAATTGCGCAAAAGTTAAAATCAAGATAGAATATTTATAACTTTGTATTTTACCTACTACTAAAATTCAAATTTAAATTCAAGTATCAATACCAAAAACATAAAGAATAAAACTCTTGAAATGCGGCTATTACAACAATTACAAACGACATCTAAAGGTATGATCCGTCTAGCTCCGCTTATTGGAATGAGAAGCTTGAGGCAGTTGAGCAATTATTCGTGGCTAAACAGGGAATTAAAAGTAGCAAATCCAGACCAAATGTGAGTGTCTTTTCGGCTATATATCTTCTAAATGTGTAGAAGAAAGAGAGAAGAAAACAGCTCATTTCAAATGACTTTTCACCTTCTACACTCTTGAAAATTCATGTTCTTTTGTTCATAAGTAACACAAATAATCAGGCAACCCTGACATTAAACAAAGCATTATCCCTCAAGAACTATTTAACACGTTTAGATAACAAATACTTGGTATTATTGCTCATACTATATATCTTAATAGAATCTCTAACGAATCCAAACTAAAGATATATACCAAAACAGGCGATAAAGGTATATTAACACTACTACTTTTTTTCACATTTGGGTAGTTTATTTCCGATGTAAGCACCCTCAACACCCTCAACATAATCAATACTTTATTTATTTTTTTATGTGCAGTAGAGCACTTTTTTTTACACTGAATAAATATAATGTATTTTTTAATTTTACAATTACAAAACTATAAAGGCATGTCCTCATTGTATACTGGAGAACGAAGACCCAAGGATGACGCGGTATTTGAAGCACTGGGAACAATTGATGAGCTTTCATCCATGCTAGGGTACTATTTTATTTACTGTCTTTTGTTTGTATTTTTATAGTACTTAAACATATTTGGATCCTTCATAGGCTAAGTCCTAGAGATTAATAATCAAGAAAACAATATACATCAAAAAAACTATAGACTGGCTCAAGCATTCCTCAGTGACGACCTGGCCAAAGAAATCTCACCGAAACTTGAGAAAATTCAATGCTTGCTGCAAGACATCGGTTCCAATATTGCTACACCCATTTTATCCTCAAGCACCAATAAACTTAGTATGTGCCCCTAAATTTATTACCTCTTCTTTTGTATTCTGTTTTCTTGTATACTTTTATATGTCAATTCTTGATTTCAAGAGTAATAAGAGTATTTACAAACAAAATAGAGCGAACTAGATTTGATACAAACTCCGAGTTTTTGAATGAATTGGAAACTTGGATAGATACAGCGATGAGTGATCTCCCTAAACTGAAATACTTTACATTGCCGGTAATCATAACCTATTTCTTTTTACATATTCCAGCCAACATATACATCTCAAACAACACATTTTGCACATTATTTTGCTGTAAATTGTGCTGATTCAAAAAAAAAAGTTTTTTTTTCATATAACACCAAAATACGGCATTTCAAAGCTTATTTACCTTCAAACATACTTTTAAAACAAAAACCAATTTACACTGTAGTCCGGGGGGAAAGCTGCTTCGACCTTACATGTGGCTAGGACAGTATGTCGTAGAGCGGAGCGCAGAGTCATCCCACTGGAAAAGCAAATTGATCAAGGCGTGTTAAAGTATCTCAATCGTCTTAGTGATTACTTGTACGCATTGGCACGGTACACCTCAGCCAAATCAGGCATAGAAGAAAGGGTTTATGTCAGGTATGATGCCGATGTCATTATTAAATAGTCGCTTCTCTTTTTTATTTAAAGGTGGTTTTAGTGCGATCTTGATTGTGTGTGAGTGAATGTAGACGGTTTCCCTGAGCACAATTATAGATATTTGGAGAAGTATATTCTACATGCCCTTTTGTTGTTGTTGGTAACACTATAGTTTAAGTAGTTTATTTTTTTCGAATACCATCATGGGTTAAATAAATGAGCGTCCAAACTATTCTTTTGGCTTTATACATCGTTGATCGTTCGATGATTTAGAAGTTATTAGATGAAATCAACTCTTGCTGTGTAAAATTGTGAAAGTTAATCAAGCAACTGAGGCGCTTACAGATATATGTTTGAATATTGCACAACTGTACTAATATATCCTCATATTTTCTTTCGCTTATAGATGCCTGTAACATCAACAAAATATATGTTTTAATTGAATAAGTGGGGAATGTAGCGTAGAGGGTAATGAGTGAGTTGATGGTGTGGTATTATCTAAATGCACGAGCGCCACTTGATGAGTAGCCAATATAAGTTACAGTAAAACTACAATCTGTGTTGAAAAAAATTTTTTTTTAAATCGATCATGAGCTAAGCTGAGACCAGGGTAATAGACTATATGCCCAGTTCAATAACTCGACATCGTTCTATTGAGTGTGAGCTTTTGTTTTGATTTTGACTGTACCTATGTATTTTTTTTAACACCATTATGTTTGGAGGTGAAAAAAAAAGGAAAGCGATGTTTAGTTGGGGTTTTTTTTATTCACAAAATTTTAAATTAGCTATTGTTGGCACTTGCTCACACATAGAAAGTGGTATGTGCGCAGATGTTTAAATGAATTGTAGTTAAATTAAAATTTCAAAAGCTGTCAAAAGATTTCTTTGATTCTTGGTATTAAAATTGTGATAATAGCCTACACCAGCAATTCCGATTACCGTTTTTAATTAAATAACTTTCTTTTCTTGAATAATTAGCCATTATTTTATAGCAACTACATTAACATTTTTAGAATCTACAACATTTTCTGAAATAATTTGGTGAAATCCAATATTTTGTATATTTCAATATAGAAACATATTATTAAACAGTTTTTATTAAACAGTTATATTATAACAGTTGAGTAATGCTAATCTCAAGCTTAAACATCCAAAATTACAATATTCATTCAATAAAATGGCGTAGTTTAGAAATATCACAACACTTTCTGGATATTATCCTTCCTTGAATAAAAATAGATTTTATGCTCATATTTGATCATTATCTTGTAAATAAAAGCATGTGAAAAAAGTTAAATCTACGGTTAGCAATAGAGTAATAGGTTGGCAGCATGCAATTATACTACAGAAAAACCAATCGATAAGAAAAGTACGGACGAATATGAACAAAGCGCTCCCCCCTCCTAAATTCATCTGTTTCAAGTTTCAACTTATTTTTGTCTTTAGTTCATGGCTTCTGCTTAGTTGAGGTCAAATTTTTGTGTTCATTGCCTATTCCTAATCGCCATAGATTTTATGTGAATAATTCGGGGGTTTGTTGCCAAAATATAATTCACAAATATTAAATCAACCTGAATTATAATGCCACCAATTTTAATTTCACATTGTGATTCATATTTACCGATTTTTACAAAAAAACATGAGCGATAAATTAAACTGAGAATCTTTCCATAATCCAAACCACTATATTATTCTCACATTAGTGATTTATTGGTGAGGATATTCGATATAGCTACTTACAGTAACTAATGAATATTAAAGCAATTCCGACAAGCTTTTTACAGTCAAGTTTGGTGCTTTAGAGTCAGTATGATTAGCACTAACCTTGTATATTGCATTGTTGTGTACAAAACTTCAAAAACAAGTAGGGAACCCAAAAATTATTTTAAAAAATACTTAATTCAGAAACGGCTATAGCTGTTAAAGATATTTGAAGGTATTAACTAAAGTGCATACATTCACTAAAAACATTTTGTAAAAGGCAATTATACGTACAAATGGATATTTATTAGTAGGTGGATTGTGCATCGTGTTGCCCCCAGATATACATTAAATTAGCCTTCAATAAGTTCTCATTAAATTGGTGGAAAAGATCAGAGAATGGGTAAATGGGTAACAAGGATTTCCATTTGGTGTATGAGTCAGTTTTAGGTAATGTAACATTTGTGGTGAGTACTAGTGAAAGACACTGTGAAATGGAGTTTATAATAAATGCAAAAAATAAAATGTACCCAGTATAACAAATTTTATTCTAGTATATTTGCATCTGTATTGTCCATGTCCAACGGATCAGTTTTTTTATTTTAAATATCTGTTTTATTAAAATGAAAATGATGCTGATATTTTTACACAATTAATAAGTGGGCAAATGAGTAAACGTAAAACAAATAAATTACAAAATACAAATATACACAGACAGACTAAGCCAGTTTTGTGAGACCAAGAACTAATAGATTCAAGCTTACAAACCTAAAATTTTGTGATGAAGACACGTTTAAAAACACAATTTGATGCTTAGTTATGATTTATATTAGATTAAGTCCACTTCGAGTGGTGTGAGTGATATATACTTTTATTTTGTGGTCATCAAATTACTTAGATGAGCCCGACCCGTTTACACTATTTAACCCGCTGGTAAGTGTAAAATGGCAAGACTTGAAAGGATGTACATTTTTTATGTAATATTCCAAAGTACTGTCGCGAAAAATACGAACAGGATGTTGTTAAAACTCTGTTCTAGTAAATAGAAGTTGCTAATCCTTTTCACTTGTTTTCTCGGTTGATTTCTTAATAAGTCAGTAAATTACCCCAATTGACTTAAAACGGATATTTTGTAAAATCATTGGAGTTTTTCATGATTTCAAAAGAGATGAAATGGAGAAGGAGAGAGGAGAAAGCAAAAATTTGTGCCTATTTGTTGTTACACAAGATGCATGAAAATTTGCCCGACACCAAGATTAGCGCTATAAAATGAACCATTCAGGGATGCTCTGGCTGAAAAATATCTCTCAAGTAACGAATTATTTTGTTTGGTTTATTCATTATTATTTTTTTTAGTGAAAATTGTGCTCAGGTAAACAATTTTTTTGTCATTATTGTTTATGGGGTGATGTTTTCCAAAAATAAACCGAAATAAAGCATTGCAAATTTAGAAAAATGAATTTAATACATCGGAGATATATAATTCGCATATTTGAACCTGCTCGCTCTATAATTTTGACAATTATCTACTATTTTGCAATATTTTTACACGTGGTAGAATTCTATGACCCCAAATTCGGTTTATTGACGACAATTTGTGCACAGCAGTAAATAAAACCCAAATTTCTGGGTACTGCATAATAATACCTTTATTGCATTAATTACAACAAACGTTGCACGGACATGTACCATCTATCCATGCTTTTAAAGGTGGGAAGGAAACAGGTACTATTAACGACCTAGTGTTCTAGAGCTGTGCTGATATTTTTTTTTACAATAAAGTTCTGTCTAAAACTGTGCCTATTTACAGATGACGTGTATTTATCCTTTCGGCAGTTGTCGTCCTTGATACTTGGTATCTACATGGACATCACCACCACGACCATTAATATTGGTATTGACATTAACATAAACGTAAACATTGTGATGGTCATAGTCACAGCCATTTTCATTTTCATTGTTGATGAACTATGCTTTGTTTGTGAGTGGACCCAAAACAAATTACTCCCACCCACGCTATTTCCCCAAAGCAATGTTATCCAAATTTAATGGAGGATAGTGGTGGCTGGAGGTGAATCCTACAAAGAATGCCATTTTGTTTGGCACGAGCACCCTCATGGAAATGTCATATTTTCAACATTGGAAATTCAATGAATTAAAACATAAACCCCAATTGGTGCGATTGATAGCACCTCGATGGGTTTCATATAATCTTGAAAGTCGATTAAATTGCCTAACTTTGTCCTCTATTCTGTGCTTTGCTTATCGGCTCATTATCTTTTGATCTGCTATTGGGTCTGAGTGATAATTTAGCGGAAAGCTTTTAGGCGAGGATGCTTGTTAAATTGATTTAGTTTACAAATGTTCTAAAAAATAATTGCAAAAAAGGCCGCCAATCGGATTCTGGTAAAAAAAAAATTTTCTTTGAAAGGAAAGGGTTGGATAGAGTTTTTGAGCTAGGGCAAATAAAGAGAAACAACTGCATGAATGCGGAAAAATGTTAACGGAAATTGTCTTGTAACTAGCCTTATAAAAACGCAATATATTTAGCAAGCGCAAATTACAAGCGAGCAAGGATGTTAGTGAGATGTATAGATATGAAAGAAAAGGGTAGTGAAAAAAAAATTTTTTTTTCACGAGCCTCATTTAGAAAAATGGATGCAATTTGAAATTTTATAGGTGGGTCACTAAATACAAAACTGCTCTCAACGAATGGATCTGGTAGCGTGAGATTAAATGTGTAATAGCTAAGGGAACAAATAAAAACGCTCTATCGATAACAAGAGTACTGTGTACATATTGTTAATATAAAGTCATTAGTTTGCGAGGTGTTTTGGGGGGGGGAGGAGTCTTTTGTGGACCAGGGTATTTTTGCAAATTTATCTAATGTGTTGCTTGCCAATAAGTGCATCTGTGCTTTGGGTAGGGATGGTTTAAATGCTGGCCTTAACCAAAATAGACGGGAAAACTTTTTTACAAAGCAATTATGCAAATTGACAAAAAAGTGGTGGAAGGGTATAGTGAAAAAGGGTCGTGATTATAATGTTAGCAAATAACTGAACCGTTTAACCGAATCGAAAACTTTAAAATATTGACTCGTTTGTTGATAGGTGAAAGATAAATACCGCGCTTTTTTTTGATACCCTCCCATACTATCGAAATCTATGCTCTCAATATTGGATGACTTTTTTCTTTCGTTTTATTGCTAGTCTGGGGGCTACTTCGGCATGCATTTACACGGACATATGAGCTCATCATGAAATACACTTGAATCTTGAGAAGAGATAATATATGGGAATAAGCACAAACTGGACCATTTTTGTAAGTGTATTTGGTTAGACCAGCTATAATTTGCATTATATTTTATGAATAGAAAAAATCCATGCAAATCGGGGACAATTTGGTGGGTTGCAAAGAGTAAGGTAGTTGTTTCATACTTTGATGGAAGGGAGGCGAAGAAAGGAAGAAGGAGGATCTAGCCACTTCAGATGTGAAGAAGTTCTGGCAAATGGAAGTGTGATGTTCGTGTATGATGTCTACACTTTTGTAAAACATGTTTACATTATTACTTCTGATTGATGGTTTGTCAAGTGATGGGATTTATAATTATTTTTTTGGATAATGGAGTGGATGTACATAACCAAAGCAGCTTGCACCAAAAAATTGAAATTAAGGTTTGTATTTGATGGTATTGTTGAGGGTTGCTGCTAATTAGGCCAGGAATATTTTAACATTGGTGTTTTCCATGTCTTGAAAAATAGCTACAAATTAATTAATAATAATAATAACAACTATAATAAAAATAAATAAAAAAATAATAAAAGTAAATAAAAATTATAATTAATACAAACAAAAATTATAATAAAAATAATTGAAAACAATTATTGGAATTGTGGATAAATTGGAAATGAGCTAAACTACGGTAGATTGAAAATGCAGTCCATCTTAATAACACAATGGGTTGAAATTTTGGTG
Source organism: Zancudomyces culisetae (assembly GCA_001969505.1). Lineage (NCBI taxonomy): Eukaryota > Fungi > Kickxellomycota > Harpellomycetes > Harpellales > Legeriomycetaceae > Zancudomyces > Zancudomyces culisetae. Next base: position 25,875 of record LSSK01000069.1, on the reverse strand, counting down.
CACATGAAATTCGCCCAGAAAACTCAAATGAAAAAGCATTATATAATAAATATTGGGTAAAGTATAAAAGCAACTGGGTTGGCATTTAGTATATAGCTTAAGAATTTGGTTCTTTACCACTATTTTTTGATAAATCATTGTCGTATGAAATACTTATACACTAAATCTTTGTATTTTTTCTTTTACTCTTTAGTGAATTTGAAAAAATATATCTACCAACAAACAGCTTTGCTAAGTTGACAACTAAACTCACTATCATCAAAAGCACAAAGTCCCTTTCAAACCTAAAAAAAAGGAAACATTTTATTGTTACAAATACATATATAAATATATATAAAGGGAATTACAGAGATAAAGTTGACATTTTCTACTTTATGGCATTCGTGACCGGAATATATATGATTATCATACACTTGTAAAACTTGAAACATCTTTATAAACATCAAAAGCAAGAACAGGTAAACATACACAAACAAACGCTTTAGATTCACAGTGATAACAATATAATTATAATTATACTGGCTTGGCTCCGATGTATAGTCATATCTATAACCTATTTTTCGATTACTAAAAACATAGAGCGCTTAAGAAGATATCCGAACAAAAATGGTTGAAACTGTATGTGCACCTGTGTCTATTCCTGCCAAGAAGCCTTTTGGTTATTCAATAGGTGGGAAGGCTGTCTGTCCTTTTGAAAAAAGTAAGCTATTAAATATCCGCAATACTCATCTCCAATTTTTTAAAAAAACAAAAAAATAAAAGCGGAAAAAGAGAAAAAGAGAAAGAGAAAGAGAAAAAAACAGAGGAAGAGGAAAAGAAGAATGCATAATGGAATAATTAAGTGTTTCTATGAAGAAATAACTGTGAATTTTGTGGTATCTGGTACAAAATAAATATAACTCGTTCTTGTTTATCAATTATATTAGACAAAACAGGGAGTGAAGATGGTAGCCAAAGGTCAAGATGCAATGGTACTTGGCTAAAGCAGCTCATACAAACGTGGAGGGATGAGTATGACTATTGTGATAATGAGCGCGATTTGATGCTGAGTGTCAACTCAAGCACTGACAAACTCTGGAGGTTGTATGTCAAATCTTGGAACATTTTACCTGATGGTGACAGGACCAAGAATATGCTCTGGAGAATGAGTGTTCCAAAACATGACAAAAAGTGTGTGGGAAGTGGATCAATATTCAGTGATGAAGACAGCAAATCAGACGTCAGCCACAACGACCAAGACTTTAAAAACACAAGCCTACACAAGGTTTTGTGTAATCTGGGGAAAGAGGATGTAATAAGTAAGAGGGATAGGCACAGCGATGTTGATTCACTTGAGACTCGAAGCCATAGTGGGAGGGGTATGACGGGAATTTCAGAAGAGTCTGCTAGTGCCAACTCTGAACCAATGCATGTTGATCTCAATTATAAAAAGGCGGAGTCAAGTAACGGATACCATCTGTTTGGAGTAAAGGAATACGAGACAGAGTCCATAAACGAGTTTCCTGGAAAAAGAACAACATTTCTATATAGAAAGAGCAATAGTTGTAGTGACTTGCGTAAAGCCGAGCAGGATGCGCGCACTAAAGGAAAAAAACTCATAGAGAGGGAGCAAAAGCCTATCCTGACAGAAAACAAAAGGTTATGTAACGCTTGCTGCGCGAAGTGCAACGTAGGGATTAGCGGTGTGAAGGCTGGTTTATGCATGGACATGAGATGTATTTTGGGTAGTGAATGTTCCTGTAACGACGAGCTACAAAAAGCCGAAGCATTAAATACTTGGCTTAACAACAGTATAGAAAATGAAATTAAAGGAGAACTTGAGGATGGAGAAGGACTCATGCATAACATGGGTACAGATTTTGCTGGTAACAACTCATTTCTCAACATATCCACGTATGATGGGGCTGGTTTCGCCAATCCAATGGGGATGGTTGAGGATATTGCTACTAAGGCAGGAAAGAAGCCGACAACCGGTAAAAGCAAAGCTAAAAAAGCACAAGCTATGAAAAGGAAGTTGTTGGAGGTAAGCAAGAGGCTAAAGAATTATGCCAAGATACCTGGTGCAACTGAAATACTTGAGAATGCATGGAAGAATGGTGGTAAGGGGTTTCATTTTGATCAGAAGGCTGATGAAAACCAGAATATCGTAAACCTCTATCTAGAAGCACTCATCAATCAGAACAAGGGTTCAAATATGGCGCAAAATAGTATAGAGAAATATCTGAGCTTGTCTACAAAGAGCAACAATGATGTAATTGTTGATTCAACTGACGACTGCGAGTTTACAAAGCAAATGAGATTGCATGTAGGTGGGCAGAATCTTGCCAGCCAAGCAGCAAATAACACACTCAAGACAGAAGATGCACTGATGCCATTTATTAAACTTAATGAGGCGCATAAGCTGTTAAGTGATAATCCTTTGGGTCTGAACATGAATTTCAACAATTTTGATAGCAAAAATGTTGAAACTGGATTTAAAAACACATTTGACCTCTCTACAGTTAATGCACAAGGTTTAGAACAAGCAGTAGCCACCAATCTCAATCTTTCTCAGGACACAAGCTTTGTCAGCCAGAGTTCAAACAGTCAAACATGTGCAAATTTCGATCTAGGGAACAGAGTATCCAACAAAGAGGTTATTGAAAAGTTTTTCTTGGGCTTGGATCCAAATACTGCGCGAGGTGCATCTGGTGACTTGAAGGCTGTCTTAAACAAACTGAATCTTGGATCTGACCTTGGGGAAATTGAACGCAGGGTAAACTTTTCAGAAGCCAGCAAACAAAAGATTGTGGAGACTCTAGTCAAGAAGGAGATGGAGCGATACAATCTTGCTGCTCTGAATGCCTTTTATGCCGATTTGATACGTGGAAGCAATGCATCAGATACTACAAATATCGATCAATCGTGGCTATGCTTTAAAGATGCAGACCCAAACAACAACAATGAGTTAAACAAATTTGTTGATCCTGCCCTGATCAACAGAGCTAGCTCTGCTGATGATTCTCATAGCAGCTCTGATGAGACTCTTCTCCAGCAAAAGGCTGCATTGGAAAAGAATCTATGTCTAGATAAAATCCTTTCTTCTGGTAACCAACTTCTAGACGATACACAGCTTGCCTGGAACAACACCTATGATTTCAACCAGGTTTATGATGTTCTCGCTGGCGGTGACTCCAAAAAGAAAAAGAGAAAATGTGATGATCCTGAAGCCAAAAAAAACAAAAAACTTAAAAAATATGTAACAAAGCCTCCAAAGAATCAAGAAAAAAGACTCAAAAATAACAAAATATACCGCGGTAATGACTCCAATACTGACTCACCTGATGCCGCCAACGGAGGTAGTAACGGTACTGAAAATGGTGCATCCCACAGCGAGTCCTCAAATAGAAGAAATGGTGAGGAAAAGACAAGGTGCTCCAACTGTAATACCGAAAAGACCCCGCTATGGCGAAGAGACAACAGCAGTGGAAAGCCTCTTTGCAACGCATGTGGCCTATTCTACAAGTTACATGGTGTCAACCGTCCAATGAGTCTTAAAACAAATGTTATTAAAAAGCGTAATCGCAAAACAAATAATAATAATAATAATGGTAATGTTAATGGTAATAATCCCAGCGTTGCCGGAAGCTCTAACGGAACCCTTTCTGGTGAGCAAAAAAAGCAAGATGACTCAAACGCGTCTACTGGTGCTAATTTGCTGGACTCTTCCGAAAAGGCACTTGTAAATCCCACTCAGGGTTTTGACCTTTTTGGAAACCTCGATTCCCTAAACACCGAAAACAATAATCAACCTTGTAACACTAGCCTTAATACAACCCCGAACGAAGTTTTGGGTTCAAAGACTAACAATCCTAGTAACGATAGTAACTTTGGAACCGAATCTATTGGATCCTTTGATGTAAATTATTTCGATTTTTTGGCATTTTAGTTTTGTTCTGTCCTCCCCTCCCTGCTCTTTTTTTATTTTCCTTTGTTAAGAAAAAAAATAAATGCATTAAGAAATCCAGTATAGTGAAAAGTTAGTTGGTTAAACCTTAAACAAAAATTGTTTTTTTTTCTAAAGAGAAAAGCTTGTGCTTTTGCAAATTTCTAGAAAATCCAAGGCCCTTTGGCTCTCCTTGGAGATGAGCCAGGAGTATTATCTTGAATGAACTGGCTAAGAGCAGAAACGACCTCACTGAATCAACAGCTGGTTTCTACGAGGTGACTCCTAGTGGTACAGTAAGAGGGGGTTGCTCAACAACATATGAGTGTAGAATGTGATTTGTGTTGTTTTATAATGTTTACTTGATAAATACATTGAGCAAAAAAAAAAGCAGAAAAGAAAATAGACCAACACATGCTCATCATTTCCCACTATTCACTGTATTACAGCAGCATTGTCTGAAGAAACATAAGAGCATCTCATGGAAATTTCGAGAATATTTAACAACGCATCATCAACACTTTTCTAACTGAAGCAATGTTAAAAAGCTTGTTTTCGACAAAAAAAAATAAAAAACCCACACCACACCACACCACCCATGTGATCAATTGGGTTTTGTTGTGAGCTGGTTTATCTAAGAGCAGCACAAACTAAAAGAATATGCATAATTTCTGGCTCCATATGAATATTTCATTTGTTGACTTTTTTTTTTTTTTTTTTGATATGATGAATAAATGGAGTTTTCTCGGTAAAGCCGTAAGAAAAAAAAAGCCCAATTACTAGAGGATAGATAGGCAGCGAGAGTTTGCCATCACGTTTTTCTTCCACTAAAATTGCAGCTTGCAGAGCCCTGCATAGTCTTTTTTTTTTCTGACCAAGCCTCCTATTTAACCATCACTTGGGAAAAAAGGGCTCTTCTTTTTTTTTTTTCTTTAAGAGAATATAAAGGAAACTTTGTTAACTAAGGGTCAGAACAAGAACCAAATTACTAATAAGAACCGTATATCATCGCTTATTACTACCGAAATAAGTACACAGTTATACGAAATGGAGCACTCAACACTGATGCGGGCTTTTCGCCAAGTAGATAACTATTTTGTGAATTTGCCTGGGTTAAAGGGATTCTTCGAAGCTACAGGGTACCCCCTTCTGGCTACCAATTGGCCGACAATATTGTTTTGGACCCTATTCTTTCATTTTGTCTCCAACTCAAGCTTAATACTTCTGGCTATTATAAAGCGACAAAAGATCGAAAAAATTGATAAAAAGCTACAAATGAGCTGGCGCTCACATGTTACCTCACAGGTACACGCCTTAGTAGCTGTGGCATTCTCTTTGACAGCTTTGTATCAGAATAATCTGGCTGACGATCGTGTTCACGGATTCGACAAGTTGATTTTGAGTGCAACTAATTTTTCACTGGGGTAATCTTTTTACTTTTTTTGTGTCTGATGCTTTTCGGAGGAGTAAACCTGTTGATATTTCTTAAGACAGGGATCTCGAATGAGATCTCGATTACATACTAGGTGTTTTTTGATGCTCAGCGTTTAGTATACTGTGGCTAAGTAGGAAAAAAACTCACTTTTTCACCTTTGTTGTTTTGACTATTTATAGATACTTCCTCTGGGACCTACACCTGTGTATCATCGATTTTTCCGGACAGGGTCCTCAATTTCTCGCTCATGCCGTTCTTGGCGCCTTGAATCTGGTTCCACCATATGTTCCCAATGTTATGTACTATGTGCCTGTGTTCTTATTTTTTGAAGCCAGTACTATTTTTTTAAATATGGTGTGGTTCTGCGACAAAGTCGGGCTTTCTGGGTCTACTTTTCAGCTTGTTAATGGTGTATTACTCGCCATCGTTTTCTTTTTTGTCCGGTTGGTATTTGGAACGTTAAAGATGATTCAGTTCTATAAAGACGTTGCTATTGATGCTGAAAACGTTGGAATCATGCTGTATATCCTAGCCCATCTCTCGATCACAGTATTCTGGAGCTTGAACGTATTTTGGTTCTACAAGATAGTGCAGTCAATTATTAAAAAATGCAAGGCATCCGTGGCAACAAAAGATGATTTGAAAAAGGAATAATCCTTGGAAAGCCATTTTTCGAAAATTCCATGTTAATAGATATGTTAATGGACTAAACTTGGATGACATGGGATTTTCCTCCTTAAATATCGCTATTTAGCTTTTTTACCAGTATTTTTTTATTTATCATTTTTGGCAGAAGTACCATTGCATAAACTGACTCTTAATAAATGTTTTCCTCATTGCTTTTCCTATTACACACACATCACTTATCTTGGAAACCAAGATAAAAGTCTAGTTTTGCTGCCAAAATTTCCAGTAGCCAATAGTAATTAGAACATCTGCTTTTTTAGCTTTACTTTTTATTTTTTGAAACACAATTCAGAACCGATTTGTTGATGTTTCTCGACGTTTTCATAATAAAACACACTTCCAAGATATACAATCCAACAAAGCAAAATATAAATGGACTATTAAATAGATAAAATAAATAAAATGCTTAGAGTCAGCAGTAGAACCATTTCAACAATCAAATTTCAACAATCTGTATTTGCCAATATCATTAGAGGGGTTGGCTTTAATCAGGAAACTAAGAGATCGATAAGCACAAAAAATGCAGTTTTATTCAGAGACTACAGTAATTAACACCACTATTACACACTAAAAAAGATATCTAATACCTAAAAAAAATACCTCGATTTTGTTTTTAAAAGTATTAATACCAATCATTTATTGCTAAACTACTGATTTCTATGAAATCGTGGAGCGTTAATAATTTCTAGACCATGTTGAATAAATAGATGGAAGAAATAGAGATTGGCGAGGAACCTATCGCAGAGATAAGGAGCTGGAAAAAGAGCGATTCGAGAGAAGCAGGCGAGAATCAATGTCGAGAGACCAAACCAAGGAACAATACTACGACGAAAACTTGTATGATAGGGTACCGGTATTAAATTCACAGAGCCCGGCGGCAGAAATACTGTCACAGGGTATCCTGGGGATAACAAGAAACGTCGAATTCCTTAACATAATTGCGGTAAGCGGTGCTTATTAGTATCATTGCTTTGGTTTTGACTTTTCTGAGTTGTTTTAGTTTTGAGGGTTATTAATGGTTGGTAAGAATTTGGATGAGGTCAATTCTGTATAAAACTAATAATAAATCGGGGGTGTGAGAGATTAGGGCTTTGAGCAAAGTAATAAGTATGCTTTACTGGACGAGAGAGGTTTTACCATGGGGTACATGCTTGAAGATGAATCATTCATGTCCGTTATAATGCGCCAGGTGTTTAGATTACATAGACCATTCACTGTGAGAATACTCGATTCACGGGGTGAGCCAGTACTTATTGTAAGCAAACCACACTTTAAAAATAATATAAATGTTTTATTCTTTGAATGTTTTATCTTGTTTACAAAAAAGAACAGAGTCGTTATTTTTTACTCAAAGATACCAGAGATGATTATACAAGTGAAAACTCGTATGATAAAACTAGGTGAGTAGAAAGTTTAGTATCATAAACAGCAGAATATCTGTATTTGATATGAATGGGAATAAAATTGGGGAAACACATCAAGAATGGCACCCATTCCGGCGAAGGTACAATCTTTTTGTAAACAACATTCAGTTTGGAAGGGTGGATGCACCTTTCCTATCTTGGAGTTTCAGAGTTGTCAACGAGGAGCAAGAGCTTCTTGCATCTATTGATAGAGGGTTCATTGGTTTCGGGATGGAGGTATGTTTTATCTTTTTTTTCCTTTTTTACAAGAGAATGCTGTGACATTAGAAACGTATACGCGAGTTAAAAGCAAACCAATTAACTGTATATAATTAATTGAGTAGCTATTGACAGATGCCGGTCAGTACTCACTTAGGATGGACCCAGGAATTTTGCAACGTGATATGGAAAATGGGGCTATTTCTAGTGGCTTTTTGCGCAATCAGGTTGGGCTGGACCGCATCTATCCTAGAGTTTTAACGTATGATGAGAGAGCTGTTTTGCTTGCTTGCGCAATTTCTGTTGATTTCGATTACTTTTCACGACATTCAAGCCATACACCCTACCATTAGTTTATTTTTCCAAAAAAATATTAGAAATGAAAAAACGCCAAAATTTTATATGCAGGCTTAAAATTTTTATAAATCAAAAAGCGAGTTGCAAAAAAAATTAGCAAATTTGTTTTTCTTGTGCAGTTTTTCATAATTCTTGGATCATACATAAATATAAATATTTATATTTGACAATCAAAATTACCATATATTCCTCAAGTATATATTTGGTGAAAACGAGTAAAAAAAATTGATAAAGCGGCTACAAGATGGAGGTAATCGAAAAGCAATGTGCCCTCTTGTCGAACTACGAAGTGTACAAATTCAACAGCGAATGCGAAAAAAAGGTTATTCAGAGTGGGCAACAGCTAAACAATATTGGAAATCTTCGTACAATTGAATTGGAGGTAATAAATTTGGATAAATATTCAAACGAGAGGTTTTTCTTATGACTTTATGTTGTTTTTGGAATTTCAGATATCATTAAATTTATAAATATTTGAAAAATTTGATCCTTTTATTACTAATAGCTGTTTACCAATATATTTTCCAAAACTATAGACCTTAAATTATTTTAAGAATACCAAAATTGCTGAACAAACCGACGAAAAAATAATCAATTATCTGGAGAAACTAAAGGCATACAGTCTTACGAAGGCCGAAAAACTTCAAATTCTAAATGTTTGCCCTGATAAGGAAGTAGATTTGTATTTGGTACGTTCAATCAGTCTTACTTTTATCACAAGACATATCTGTCACTTTATTTTTGATGCCTCGCTGCTTCATTTTGTCGCGTATTGCACCATTTGTGTGTATAACCTACTTTGATTATGATCACACATATTCATAAATACCAGTTCTTTTAGCTGATGACTGAATATGAAAATATGATAGATTATCGAAGAATCTGAAGAAAGGTTTACTCCAGAACAAATTACCGAAATGCTAGCAGTCATACAAGAAACTCTGATTGGTGAAGTTCAAGAGGATCAAGAAGGTCAAGAAGGGCAAGAGGTTCAAGAAGACCAAGAAGAACCGGTATGGTGACAGGAATGCATTTTAAAATATGCTGGTGTATCACTCACCAATGTTGTTGGCAGCGATATTATCCCAATATTTGGGCTAAACCTTGTCATTTAAATTTAGCTACACCAACTACAGCCTTTTCTGTCACTGTGGCCTGTATCATACAACATCTATTTAGCTTTGGTCTTATTTATAATGTTATTTTTTCAATACTCTCCAATATACGTATATCCACTCGTGATGTTATAAAAAACGTTAATTGTGGTTAGATTATAGAATAAACTTGGAAATATGTTGGAGTTATTAGTGAGCTTGAAATAATTGTTTTCTTTCGATGACGAATGGTTTCTTAAAAAAAACTAAAAAAACAATATTTATTGGGATTTGTTTGTTTAAAAGCAGTATTAGCTATTTACTAGTTGGTAGCTGTTATATTTAGGCGCTGTATACTTGATATTTGATTTTTATTCACAGCAATAGAAGTATTAAAAAGAGTAGTTGTATATAATAAGCCCAAGGCAACATTTTATTGTTTATAAACTGAAAACGTTAATTTTACTCATTTGAAAAGTTTTATGTATATATCATGGTAAACGCTCAGTTATACCTGAACATAAATATCCAAAATAAACGAGCTGATTCTCCTTCATCCTGAAAACAGATATTGAATAGTGGAACATTTCGCCCAGCTGGGCTAAGGTATACGTGCAATTTCCACAGATATATAGCATATATAGCTTTCGTGATCATTTCTTGATTCTTTGAGGGGTTTATATGTTTTTAACCAGTTTAAAAATTAAAGTTTTTTGAAGGAATTAGTTGTACTACCTCGATAAGAACATTTTTTTCTCAATGTTTATTTCCCACTTTGTTTTTTGCAATATTTTTGTTAGTAAAACTAAAAGTTCAGATATCTTCCATCTATTTGTGGAATGGTGGAAAGCTAGTAGTGGTTTTTTTCCTCCATGAACTGCTTTCTTTTTGTGGAATAAATGGATGTTTTTATATTATACAGCATAGCAAACTCATGATTTTATTATATTGTGTTCGAATGTTTTCCTGTCCTTTTCATTGGTCTGCCCTTTATTCTATTTTGCTTGGTATAAAGCAAGATCAAGTGTTCAGATTGTAAAAAAAAACATTAAAAAAATTATAGATATTAAACAACTGAACACTAAACGGAGATATAAAGGGGTTTTTTGCCATCACATATACTAGCCTTGCATAGAATACAAAAATGAGTAAAAGAGCAATCGGTAGCGGTATTAAAACGATTAATTTACTGAAACAAAGAATGAGTAATAATTCTTTCAGAAATATAAGTACAACCCAGAATCTGCTAAACAAAAGCAATTCGGTAGACCAGGAAGAGGTAAATAAATTTAGCAGGATCAGCGACCAGTGGTGGGATCCAAAGGGGCCTTTCTTGCCATTACATTCGATGAATCCTACTAGGGTATCATATGTTCGTGAAATGTACAAAGATCTGGTGTATGCAAAAACAACAGATCGCAAAGATTTGAAAAAGAAAATCCAAGAATACGACAGCAACCCACTCCCATTTAAAGGCGTTTCAATTGTGGATGTAGGTTGTGGTGGAGGATTTCTATCAGAGGTAGGGAAACCATAAAGCAGATAATATACATATAATATATAACATTGATATTATTTATAGCCTGTTTGTCGAGTAAACAGTGGAAGTGCAAAGAAAAATAATATTAAAAAATACAAGTATATATAACAGTAGTATAATATATACAATAAAATAAAATAGTCTTTGGCCAGGTTAGGAGGAAACGTACTTGGAATAGATGCTTCGGAGGAAAACGTCAACGTGGCAAGAATTCACTCAGAGAAAGATCCACAGCTCAATTCAAGACATAATTCCCTGACATATCTCCAAACTACAGCAGGTAAGTCTTGATTTTCTAGCATTGGCAATATAGTTCTCGCTCTTGGACTGCTAAAACTGATTATTTAAGACCTAAGATCTAAGTCTTAAAAGTTAAAAAAATGAAAGAAAAGAAAAGCTTGCAGATTTACAAAAAGATTGAAATGATAAATAGAATCACTTGTGGAGCAAAAGAGGGAGTTTGATATGGTTGTGTCGATGGAGGTGATTGAACATGTGGCAGACTACAAGGAATTTGCTACTTCGCTATGCAACCTGACCAAACCAGGAGGAGTAATATTTCTATCCACAATGAACAGAACACTGCTAGCAAAGTTATTGTGTATAACAATCCCAGAGCATATTTTCAATGTAGTACCGAAGGGTACTCATGACTACCACAAGTTTGTAAAGCCTGAAGAAATAGCAAGAGCATTTAGCGATAATGGGCTTTCCTGCAAAGTTGTTGATACCAAAGGAATATGGTACAACCCGCTATTTAATGACTGGAAGTTGGTGAACAAGACCGCATTATTGGATAGCACTTGTGCAAATTACATGCTAGCTGCTGTCAAAATCAAATAGTTTTTTTTTGAAAGAGAGTCATCATATGAGAGCTATAGGAAAAGGGGGAATAATCGCAGCAAATAGTATCGTTTATAGAGTTTGTGATATTGTGTTGCTGTTAATATCAAAGTTTTATTCTTATTATCTACATTTTACTAGTAAATCAACATCCCACTATATAATATATGTACATGTATGTGTATATGTATATGTATATGTATATATTCATTTTCTTTCACCACAAAGAAGGGGTGAGGTCTAAACGGGATGAAAAATGATAAAGTGAAACAGGGGTATCATTAATCTATTGTTTATAAGGAACCAGTAACACCTAAAACATTGTTGATGCGGAATACACTAAAAATAAAAGTAAAATATTGATGTGTGTTATTATGGTAAGCTAAAAATACGAATGAAATATTCCATTTAATGCATTAGTCACATTAGTAAAGGTAAAAAAAAGGAGGATAGGATGGGGGGATGTACTTACTCTGAAACCACAAAATCTACATAGCCTTCAGAACCCACCCTTTGACCGGTAGATTTGTTGACCCACTCGCCTGAGCATATAACTTGGTGTGCTTTTGCACCAGATTTCTCAGCGGTTTCTGCAGATGGGTCAGCTTGAGTACCAGGGGTAGCGCTTTCGTATTCAGTATAAATATTTGGTTCGCTAAATTCTACCCATTCATATTTGTCCTTTGGGATCGAGTTCTCGGGGATTGAAGCATTGAAAGTATTGAATACCAACAAACCAATGTGGGAAGGTGATTGTGCATTTATCATACCCCCTATTAACAACAAAATAATTTTGTTTTTTAGTTTAGGAGCTAGTGAAATTGTATTATTCACTATATATAAATAGAGGAGGGGTGGGGTATGTATAGAGGTTTTGAAAAAAAAGGGGAGGGAGGAACTTACTCAGAACTAGACCCTTGAATGGTTTCCAGACAATAAACTCAGCCTGTACATCAAAATTAGAGTGTGGGTAATCGTACAATATCATACCACCAGTTTTGTTTAGATACTCAACTTTTGAGTAACACAAGGCTACACCATCGAGCTGGGGGATATACTTTAACAACATTGAGTTTAGTACTTCAAATACACCGACATCAGGTGTCATACAAAGTACAGGAGCTAGTGTTATGCAGATCTGGCAAGTAAGCTTTTCGAATCCGCTTGTGCTATCGTCATTTGTGAATTTCCCCAGCTTGTGCCCACTGTCCTTACCAACAGCAGTAGTGTTGGTAGTGGGTGTGGTGCTACTTTTGGTAGAAATAGAATTGATTGTATACTGTGCAGCTTTTTCAGCCGATTTGGGGGTTGATGTGGAATTATTAGTGTTTTTATCTATGTGCTTGTTTTTTTTGTGTTTTTTGCTTTTGCCAGTCTCCGGTTGTTGTTTCGTTCCAGCAACAGTAGCATTAGCAGTAGGGGTAGCAGTAGGGGTGTTGGTATTTTCATCGTTTTTAGTGGCCAATTCGCTGTTCGAGTGGTCTAAAGCTACACTTGTCTGGGGTTCGGAATCTTTGGACTCTGAATCTGCTAGAGATTTTCTCTTTCTACGTTCCTTCTTTTCCGAGCGCTTTTCCTTCTTTCTCGAAGGGTCGGTTGTCAGCAAGGATTCTGAGTCCTCGACCACGTGTTTTAGCTTGGAATCCATAAATCTAGATGCAATTCTTGAGTATCTATATGTTGATTGCTCTTAGCATTCACTAATTTTTTTTTCTCTCAGCAAAGTTCCTATAAAATCAATCCTGCGCCCAAAATAATTATAACTAAAAAAAAAATTTTTTTTTCATTTTGCACTGAAAATGGATTTTGATGAGAAAAAAGAATACAAGCGAATGAGATGCGGTCAGTCTCGATCAAACAAAAAATAATTAGACCACTAATTTGATGTTGGTGGTATTGCAGTACAGGCAGTTTAAAGTAGCTTGAAGAATAGTTTACTAGTATTTATTATATTATAGAAGATTTTAACTCAAGGTTTAATACTAGAATTGGTGAAGGGAGGTAAAAAGAAAGAATTCCAGCCAATAATAAAAGAGAGGAGGGTAAACACCCAAGTCGAATATAATAGAATAAAATCAATAAGCATAAAAATAATGATTAGAGGTAAAGTTGTACAAAGCCATCAAAGTATACCCGCCATCTTCACCAATATCACCGAGTTTCTTTTTTTTTTGTATTTCGTTTTTTTTCTTCGTTTTTCGTTTTTTTAAAGCTAGTAACAGGTATAGTTACAAAAAAAACATCGAGAGTGTGATTTCAGAAAGGAATAAGAAGAATAAATTGACTTAATCGACATTTGAGCCTGTGTTGAGGAGTATTTGGCCGTACCAAGGTTTGTGCAACATCTTGATTTCACGGATAATATCAATGTCACGGGGTCGGAAAGCTTTTTGTAGATACTTGAAGAGAAAGCGTGGGCCAAGAGCTATGATGACACTAAGAACCATTGCAGCCCAATAAGTTAAGGTGAAGAAGTAGATTTGGAAGTTATCAAGAACATCTGTTGAGGCAAACACAACCTCAAAGACGGTGTAGATAAAGAAGGATAAAATGGAGAAGGCTATGGAGCCCCACATTAACCAGCTCCACGACCAGGCATTCAAACCAAGGGTTAAGCTAGAGCAAATGATTATACTTCCCACAACACCACCACTGAGATCGTAGAGCGACCAGTCTCTTCCCGAGAAAGGCTGGGTAGAATTGCCAGCAACTACAAAGGCATAGTAGACAAAGAAGCAGACAGCGGATTGGTAAGCACCATCAAGCATATAGGCTAAATAGCGCTTGTTGCTGAAGTACAGGTTGTCTATTCCGGCGCGGTACGCACCAGTATAAAGCATAGCAGTCTTGTAGTTGAAGGGTTTGTCCATACAACCTATGACAAGAACAGGGAATACAGTGAAGACAAGATTGTACATTTGGATATATATAAAGCTGTAGAACAGGTTTCCACTGAAACGACAGAAGAAGGCAAACCAGACAGGAGCCAGAGCCCAAATCGCGTTTTTATAGAAAAAGGATAGAATGGACTCACAGACTCTAAGATAGTTGAATAGGCCGTGGACCATAAGCAGGTTTTGCAAAAAGTGGAAACGGCCAATAGTATAATCCGAGGCATTTGCTGCTTGCAAACCTTCCTCACCGGTAATGGCAACACCGACGTTTGCAGCCTGGATCATGCTGACATCATTTGCACCATCTCCAATAGCCAACGTAATAACGTCGAGTCCGTCTTTGACCAGTTCAACAACCTGTGCCTTTTGTAGTGGAGATGCCCTGCAACAAATTACAGACTTAAAGATCGGTGCCAGTTTGACCAGTTCCTGAGAGGCTTCTTTATTCTCAAGTAGTACCTTCAAAGCTTGACCATCAACCACAAGCGCGTTAGACACAACTTTTGGCTTTGATGCTGAAGGAGATCTTGCTGTATCTTGCAAAACAATTGACAGCCTTCTCTCGGCAAGGGTTTTAAACGTATCCTTTGGGCTTTTGCGATTCTGGGATGTTGCATCCTTTCTGAGCAGTGTTATGGATTGCTTAACTAACTCAGCATCATGTTCGTAGGGAGAAACCACAGGAATTGGTTTTTCTGCCTCGGCAAATCCTTCTTTTTCGGAAACACTGGTAATACTTTTGGCATTTGTCTTTTTGACTTTACCCAGCCGTGTCATTTTTTCTATTACTCGTGTAAGGTTATAAGAAATGTTCTTGAGAACACCAACTTCGCTTCTTTCCAAATACAGTCTAGGACCGCGTTTTTCTGAGTATGGTGTTTCTAGCCTTTCTATTCTTTCTTGTTCAGCATTCGTCGACTCCTCCAGTACCGACTTTGTATCAACGTCAATCACATATTTGCCCCCAATAGTTTCATGAACCATTTTACTAACAAGCCAAAACTTTTCCAAAATATCTTCCTCTGTACCTTTTCCGCTTACTCGCCACACCTCCATTTCGTGTGTTAAAAGATTTGAAGCGAAGCCAATGTTTATTGCAGTCTCCATTTTGTCACCTGTAAGGACCCACACCTTAATTCCTGCTGATCGCAGTGATGCTATACAGTCTGGGACTCTTTCTTGTAGCTTATCTTCTATTGCTGTACTTCCTACTAACTCAAGATCCCGTTCCAGTTCTTTTACAACCGAATCAATCAGCTCCTCTCGGTTACTCTCGAGTGTGCCCAGTGCGGCTCTGTACCGTTTGCTCCATTCATCGTATTCCTCCTGTCCAAGCTTTCTATACGCCAACGCCAATGTTCTTAGTCCTGCATCGGCAAACGTATCTATTTGGTTGTATGTTGCTTCTCTACGTTTCAGCTCACACTGGTCTTTTGTATCCAGCTTCTTTAACAGATCTAAGACTATTGAATCGGCACCTTTCGTAAATACAACAATATCGTTATGGGGCTCTGGTCTTCTAACAACTACGCTCATTCTCTTCCGAGTTGAATTAAACTCCACTGTATCCAATATCTGAAACACCTTTTCTTCTCCTTTAATGTTAAGCGTCAGTTTGTCTCTCACTTTTTTGACAAATGTATATCCCAGATTGCTTGCTGCAGCCACCAATGCACTTTCATCCGGCGATTCTGCAGAATAACCAAGCGGTCCTTTCGTCTCCTCCTCTTCAAATTGCATGGCCCCAGTCGCACCTTTCGATGGTTTTTCTGGTTCTTCGTTTGAGTCTTCTGATATTTTGCCTTCATCAGATGTTTTATTGCCTTTCTTACTCAGCCCAAGTATCCGTTTGCTTTTTTTAAACGCATTATGAATTGTTCCACCTGTACGAGCCTTTTTCTCTCCACTTTCTACATCCACCACCTTCTTGCTTTCTATTAGAACTGTGTGACAAACCGAGAGTTGTGTAAGAAACAGGTCAATCGCTTCCATTTGTTTTTCCTTGGTCGTCCACTCTGGGTATACATCCTCCCCCTGTTGCTTTAGCTCTTTTTCGTCAAACAACTCTGGGTTCATATGATGAAAAATCATGGGATCCACAAATGTATACGATCCATCGTCTCCTGTAGTTTCATCACCCAAATCAACATATTTCGGATCAAACACCTTTTTTAACGCACCAACATAATTCTTGACCACACGTGCTCTTGCTTCTTTCTGGCTTTGAGAACCCGGATCCTCTTTCTTTTCTCCAGATGCGCGAGACTTCCCTCCACCTTCCCCCGAGACTCTTGACCTGCTTTCTGCCTCAAACGTTTTAGGTGCACTACCCCCAGCCGGATCGTTTCTCTCATTTACTTCTTTGCGTGCCTTACGACCTTTTTCAACATCCAATTCATCACCAGGTAGCTGCTTTCCGTATACTACTCCGTTTATCGAACACATTCTAAAATCCATAATATTTCTTGTTAGGGTTCCTGTCTTGTCGCTGAATACATAGCTTATTTGTCCCATATCATCCGAAATGTTCCAGTTTCGAGGAATACATGGCGTGTCCAACTTTTCATAGTACATGTTGACATCATTATAGATAAAGAATGCATGTGAAAGCTTGATAAATTCAATACTCACATACAATGATATAGGAATAACGTTTTGTAGCAATATCATTGTCGAGAAAAACAAATAAATTCCATTAATCGCCGGTTCGACATCGCCATCCAAAAACAGAAGATTTGCATATCTTTTGTCTATTCTGTACATTATACCCCCAATGACACTAAATGAAATTCCTAGGATTGCAAGCAAAAAGAAACTCGAAATCACCTGTTTATTCATCATCTTTTCAAGTTTGCTTCTCTTGTATGGTGGTGGTCCCGAGTTTAATATAACCTTTGTTTGTTTTCCCGTATAAATTACAAGTCCAAACACCCATTCTGTGTTTTTTAGTCTCATTCCTCTGAACATCACGTTGTTGATATTTGCTGCTACCGTTTTCTCCTTGTCTCCATCGCATATTTGTACATTACAGTTGAATACAAACATATTTGCTGTAGGCGTATCAGCTTCAACCACAAGTTTCAAATTTTTGATTGCATCTAACCCTCTCTTACCTGAAAGTTCAGACAAAACACTTCGAGGCTTTAAGTTGGTCTCACCATCGAGATCCTTACTATCAGCAAAACAGGTACCATCCTCGTTGGATGAGCTGAGAACTAACATATCTGCTGGCACCGCCTCACCGTTTTTTATTAAAATTACATCACCCACTCTCACTTGGCCCCAGAACCGAGTATCTTGTTTCAATGGTTTCCCCTGCTCTACTTTGTTAAAATGGTGGTCAGCCCATTCATTTGGAAACCCATCCTTTGTCTTCTTCGAAAAAAGATTTGCCATCGGATGCATCTTTTCTCCACTCCTCTCCACATTGCACAACATGTTTTTATTTTCCATGTTTGATATCACGGTCACTTTTGTATTGTTTATCTGTTTATCGTTAACGTGCCTTCTCCAATCTTCCAGCCCATCTTTAAATGCTGTTATAAATAGTACAGCAAATAAAGGCAATGCTGCTAGTGCCATTGGTCCCGTAGCAAAATACGGCGTCATTTGAATCGCCGTTAGAAATAAAAAATATACATTGGCTGCTCTTTTAAACTGTCTATACAGATTAACTGGGATAAAATTGATAATATTGTATTGGGCTGTAGAAATTTTATTTGAAACATAGTGGATCCTATGATCTGATTCCTCCTCTGCGGGCACGTCGACGTTCAAGTAAACTTTTCGTTTAGGAAGATTTAGTTCTTTGGCTGTTTCCTTTCCCTTTTGCTCTAGAATTTTAGTGCGCGAGAAAAGCGCCCTTAGTTTCGAATAAAATGTATTAGATTCGTCCACTTGTTGTTGCTCCATAGTAGTTTTGTCAATCCCGTGTTGTTTTCTTTTTTGTCTTTACAAGTCTATATGTATTGGTTATTAATGCATTAAATTAATGAGTCGAATTGATTGGGTTAATTTGCTATTGCTAGATATATATCCCGTGAAGGAAGTGTTAAATTTCAACAAGATAAATCTTATGGCTTTAGAAAAATATTTTTAAACATAAACCATAAATAGGTACATGCCATTATCTTGATTGTGTGGGTTTGTTCAATTACGCAAAAATTAAAAAAAGCATGGTCATAATATAATTTGGAATATTGTTTTAGTCATTTGGCTTGTGATTTTGTGTTTTTGTGATTTTGCGATTTTTGGATTTCGGGATTTTTGAGTAAATGTCTATAAATATTTCTCTTTTTTTTTATGGATTGACCCAAAAATCATTTTCTTGTTTGCACATAGTCAACCAAAATTAAACGAGAATGTATTTGTTCCTCTCACCTCTACCCCTCACTCATCTCCCCTTTCAGCTTTCTAAATATATTTGCTTTTCTCATTATTCTAGCACCCAATCCTAAAAAGTACCAAAATATTTATCGCTCACATCTGATTGGCAAACTACAGCAAAGTTAATAAAGTAATTTCCCACAAAAATTGATTTAATAACATTCAGACCATTTATATGAGCTGGTACTTTTCAGGAAAGTGCAGCTTCCATCCTTAACTTTTTCCTTTTGTTTTTTTTTACACGTGTATCTGCCCAGATTAGGTTTGATACCCAATGTTTTTTAAACCCCAGCTGTATTTATATTTGTAAGGCTAACCCTCTTTTCTTGTAATTTTACCCCATTCCTCTACATAAAAAAATAAAAGAGGAGGAGGGAGAAGTGTTTACAAGAGACTCTTTACAAAGATATCTTTCTTCTAAATACACTTGACTGAGTAAATAAATGTAACGTCTAGTTTCTCTCAACAACCCTCAATTAATACACATCTGGCAAAAAAATACAAAATTTGATAATTTACCTTATTTACAATAACACACGATGAGCCTTAGCAACCGGCCTAACCTTTTGCCAGTACTGGAAGGGAAGAGTGGTAATCGAGTAAAATTCTTCTTAGATGTACTGAGGTACGTTTAAAAAATCCCACAGCTTGGTTGTTAGATTAAAATGTGTTGGTATGTACTCTGTGTTAATTGCGCCGATGTTCCGTTTTTAGTGCCTTAACAAGTTAGTTTTAATTTATTTCAGCTGCAGTTGAGTAACCAAGCAAACGTATTATTACAAAAGAGTATAAAAAGATGTAATACTTTTCTTGCTATGGAGTAATATAACAATTTATCAAATTCTGTTTAATAATTCAGAAACGTAGGGTTATATAACTTTATTAAAAGTAAACTATAGCTTGTATACCGTTTACTCATTTCTGTATACAAAGTAAAATTATGTAAAAGAAATGAAGATAATGGTAATGAAAATAAATATAAGCAATACACATCAGAACCAGGATGGACCAGCCTATTGCCATTTATTTATACTCACGACTGTCCGTTTAATTTAAAAATAAATGTTTGGCCAATTTTTGCAATGCTATCAAGGACCAATAGCAATCTCATAGATCCTAATGTTTGTAAGTTTGCCAAAACAAAAGCTCTTTTTTTTTATTGAGGTAACATAATGAGCGTAAAGATGAATCGTGCAATTATACTGATGAGCATTACTATAAGCCGAAAGTACTATATCTTTATCATCTGATATAAAAATGAGTATAGTATATATACAGTCACAGCTTTGTATGCTTTATATGCTTGACTACACCTAATTATTGAACTTAGTATGCAATGTAATACTGTATTTGCTTTTTTGAGCATACATAAACCTATCTTCACAAAAAGATGTCGTTTCTTTAACGTTATGTTTGAGTTTATGATTCACCTTAGCTGCCTAATGTCATCAATCCGCGTTCAACGCTTTCTCGTCTTGGATTGCGCTAATATGGCATTATTCATGTTTATTATGGTAATAACACTAATCAGAGATTGTTTATCACCAAAATGCCGAATGTTTCGCCATGTCTGAAATTATCGGTACCATTTTTTGCAAATAGATGCAAGTGAGAACACAAAATGACTTGAAAAGTGTTAGGCACTTATCACACAACAGATCGTTTTTTATTTTACTTGTTTAAAAATGCCGCTGATTATTTTAATAAAGATAAAAAGTTAAGCTCAAGGTGTACTTCTGACCAAATAAACAGAAAATACTACCCAAGATAACTCCCACCCACCTTCCTCCAGGAATATGTCATTAGCATTTGGTAAGGCTTTTTTAATTTTAATTTTTTGTTAGATGAATTTATTAAATTAGGGCTTTTTTATGTGGCTGATAAACCACACATTAATAGAAGAAATTATTGGATACGAAATGTTTGGATTGCCCAATCAATGAACCTTTGTTTACATTTTCAGGATCGTTAAAAGTCGGGGGGGGGGATATCGAGGGTAAAGCGAGTGAGCTTTTGTAGTTGTATTTCTATCTACCAGCCAACTCGTATAAGCATCAGATCCGAAGAGCAGCATTATTTATCGTCTAGCCTTTCGTTTCTAAAAAAAGGTTTATTAAACGTTTTTTGTAACATATTCTTTGAGGGAACTAGATATGTGCGGTTTACGGAAGCAAGAGTAAACGGGCTGTTTCTTTTTTAAAAAAATGATTCACAAGTCGCTGCATGATCCGCGAGTTTATCTTTTTTGTTATTTGTTATTATTTTATTATTACTTGCAAAATTCGCTTTTCTGGTGATGCGTAATTGTATATTCAAGAGTGGACGGAGGAAGTAGTAAACACGAAAAAATCGTTTCGGTGCTGGATAACTATCTAAATCATGGCTTATAGCGTAAATAGCTTTTTCTCCAGCTTTATAAACAAACAAACAAACAAACAAATAACAACGTAAAAGCGACTAGTTTGGTTTTAATGCGTGCTTAAAAAGTAGAGCTTATATGAATAGTTACGCGCAATACAAGCGGTATGTCAATGTGGTAATAGTTTTGTTTGCTCAGGTGTGCATCAGTAGTATTTCAAACATAAAGTGTAGATGTAGTCATCTGAACTTGTAGAAACTAAAATTTTGCACATTTTTGTTGCATTTCTGGCGCTAGAGGACAAGGTAATATATCATCGTTTAAATTACATGTAAACTATAGAGATGTCTGACCTCTTGGCATTCTTGCGTTATAAGTATCAGATAATGCAATATATCCAATAAACAAAAAATATTTCATTCACTTCACTACTTTGTTACATGTACCTGGAAACGAAATCTAGGTGGCTAAACTCAACTTTATTATAGAGCACATATATTTATGAATAAACAAAATACAGTTAGAAATGCGATGTCAAAGTTAAACCTTGATTATGCGAGCTTTCCTGGTTGTCGCTCACGCGTACTTATTTTGCTGTAATTAACGACTCCCAATTTATACGATAAGAATAAAAATGGTCTCGCTATAACACCTCTGATAAGCCCCAGAAATATAATAGCACAACATATATTCAACACGACTAAAATTCGGGCAAATATATGGTGTACAAACCAGATTTCTCTGTATTTGTATTCATAAACCTCGTTTTTAAGCCCTACATCTAGCTTTGCACCACAATTGCCAAGCACAAAACTCACTAAAGATGTCAGTTTCTTTGAATAATATTTTGCAATGCTTGTATGAACGGTTTTAGCTACTGGGGCTTCATTTTGAAGCACTTTGCGAAACTCGAAAATACCAGAAGCGCCTGAATATTCACCCATTGTCGATCGAACTGTAATTTCCTGGGTACTTATACTCGATTCTTCTGAAATACGATCTGTTGAAGATTGTTTCTGTGATGCAATTATACCTTCTTTCTTGGTGTTGTACTCGATTGTGTTCTCAAATATCTCTACCCAGATCTTTCTATTTTGGTCCAACGAAGAAATACTTGACTGGCAAAACAGATCAGTTACAAGAGCTCCAAAATGTGTCGGGTTTTTTGAATCAGTTGCATCGAGCATTTTTAGAATGTCTGGATGCACCTCATCGGGACTTATTGTCAAGTTTTTGACTTTGTACCGGACATTACATCCAAAGTGGTCATGCCCGTTGAATATAAAAGTTGGTTTTAGACAATGAAGCAAATATATAGACGAGAGCGGAGATAAGAAGTTCTGCCTTGTCACATACCCTTCTCTATATTTTTTCAAAGCGAAATCTTAGAATGACACAGCCCAGGATATGTACAAAAAATTCAAAATAATAAAAAAATTAACATTATTCATACCTGTCGTATACGATTAGCTGGTCGTCAAAGCATAGATCATTGGGTTTGTGTAATGGGATATGTATAAATAATAGGAGGGGAACCGAGTCGTGTGCTTTTAGCTTTTTTCTTTCCAAATATTTTGTATTTATGAATTCCCACACGCTATTTCTGCTTTCCTAATAGAGATTGTAAAATATATCGGTAAGTTACTCAGATGTTTAAACAAAACAGGCTATAAGTACCGCTTCTGTCTTGAAGTTGCGCCACCATCTATTTTTTCGCCTTAATAGAGTGTGGTACACTAGAGATATGAGACAAAAGCAGTTTATTGTTAAAGATAAACCTACCAGATGTCTAGACTCGTCAATATTTACTGCATTCAGAAAAACAACATGGTGGGAACTCTCGGTGCTATGGCTGGTTTCGATTTTTCCTGAATCGCTAAGAAAAAATTCATGGTTAAGCTCTCCAAAGTGGTTCTGCCATCTATCGATATGTGCTTTTGTTGTGGTACTACCATATCCGATATCGTGATTGCCTGTCATGTTATAGAACCGAGTATTAAATCTTTTGGAGTGGTATATACTATTCGTTATCCATCCAAACCTCTTAGAGCGCCATTCAAACTCTTCATTGTCTATCCATTCACTTGAAAAGTGGTCACCCATTGTTACAGCAAGTTGTGGTTTTACTGCTTTCAGGGTTGATTGATAAACATGGTTTAAATAGTAGTCGTTAAAAAGCAAATCGTATTTTCCTATTTTATTATTCAGAATGCTGTTAAATAGATAGCAAAACAGAGCTGTATTAATAGCAATTAACGATGGAGTTAGTAAAGTCTCATGCCAATTCAAAATAAATATATTGTACTAACCGAGAATGGGACTTCTTTCTATTTTAGAAAAACCTTCGATCTGAGGATCGCCAAATAATGTAAAGTATACACCATCGCCTATTCAATTTATATCCATCCACCATATGTCAAGTTTAACAAAGGATGCATTGGCAATACATGTTTTTAAATCCACTAGCATGAGGCATATTCAGCTGTAATTACCTTTTTTAAAATTAAATCTAATGTAGTATAGTACGTGAATGTCTAGAGCCATGATAGTTACACAAAATAGTGTAAATATAGCTTTCCTTGCTCGGTATAAACCTCGCAAAATGCTAAGAAATGCTCCGAATCCGAATTTCATGGTTGTTTGTTATAATCATTCGTTAAATAATCGATTCTATTCTGGTCAATCCTGCCTCCTTTTCTCTCTTATGCTGTTCATGAGTATCTGTAGAAATGTTTTTAAATTAAATTGCTAGGGATTTTTTTACCATTCGTCGAAGATTCTATTAAAGAATAAATAAAATGTGAGGGATATGTTGATTATTGAAAAGTGTCAGCAAAGGTGGACTAGTTAGGCTATCTTTGGCTTTCTAAATAGCTTTTACAGCCTCGAGCAGAATTCTTAGCGAAAAATAATAGCCTATTTTTTTTCAAGGCCACATTGTTTTGGCTGAAAATCATCGCATTAGGATTCAGTTGTTGATTTAATCACTTGAACTTGATAAAATAATTGGCCGAATCAAACTTCAAAATAGGGCAGAGCTTCATTAGTAAGTGTGAAGTTCACAAACCTTGTGGAAAAACAGTGTGTATTTGCGCGTGGGCTTTGTAATAATTTTATTTTTGTTTGCTTATTTGTTTACAGACCAGTGGCTGGGATGAGTACCAAGTTGAGTAATCGTGGTAGATTTTAAAATTATTTTTTTAGCCAATGGTTGAATACTGAGCTTACAAAAAGAATACAGGTGACAAAAACAATTGAAACGAGAAATACAGAGTAGTCAACAAAACCCACCTGAGAGAAAATTCCACACACGAGTATGGGAGGGAGGGAAGAATAAAGAAAAAGAATTAAAGTATTGATATGTGAAAAACAGTTTCAAATCCAAACACTAGCTTCCATACAGTTCGGAGATGTCTAGCGGCCTCTGAATGGTTCTCATTCGGCTACATATCACCATGGTGAACCAAGATTTTCAATTTGTCTTGAATATAATGGAAAGTAATGCCACAATATCTGAGAAATACAAGAAAAGTAGTTTAATTTTGTATGCAGAGTAAAGAGAAGTGCAACGAGTACCAAGTAATAAGTCTTGCATGTATCTAACCCTGAAGATTATATTTGCTTCTTCAAGATTGTTTTTTGATTACTCTGGTCTCAAATTGATCATTTAGTAATTGTTTAAAGTATTCAAACCATCAGTAATTATACACTTTGAGACATTTATATTAAAATCAACTACAATTAACAAGTTTCAGTAAATATATTGCATCAAGTAGTCTATACTATTTAAATGATTTTAATTTATAGTGTTTGCTTTTCGATAAAACAAAAATAACTAGGATATTTTAACAATTAAATGTATTTTTGGTTTTCATTAAAAATTGACTATTTAGCATTAATAAATGACCAAATAACAAAAGTAATACAATATCATGTTATTAAAATACTACAGCTTGGCTCAAGACTTTTCTAAAGACTATTTTGGGTTATAACCAAGCCTATTATGAGATATAGTAGAAAGATTATACACTAAAAAAATTAGATTTCTGATAAAAAACGCAGAAATTTCTTGTTAAATTATGAAGCTGATAGCATAGTATAATATAGACTTGACAGTATAGTGGAGAAAACGATGCGTTTAGAAGTAGAGACGAGATTTGTTTTATTTCAAAATAGTATTTTTAGTCGGTAGTACCAATCGATAATGTTTTTATATCTGCTATTTATTACTAGTTGCATTGTTCTGCTTCTCAAATGACTAGTTTACTTGAATACAAGATAATATTTATACAAATTAAAACAAAAAAAACTAGTAAAAAATAAATTAGTTATATTATATTGTAAAAAGTTTAAAAAAAATGTTATATAGTGGCGTAGATCACCTCTAACCACGATATAATCGGCACTCCAATTAGGTTTGTTTATTTATATTATTTATATTATTAATATTGTAGGTCAAAATATATGATCTGCTAAGGTTTATAATTAGTTTATTTAACATTACAAGGTTCTAGTTTAGTTTTTTTGATCTTCGGGTTTTTTCTAGATTAGAATTAATAACAAAAAAATAGGTTTTAATTATTATATAGTTTTATAGTAGTTTATTAAGTATTAGTTAGTTTTTAAGTTATAAATACTTGAAGTTTTTCAGTAAGTCGAAAGATATCAATAAATTCAGTTTTGATCTATTTACTAGAAGTCTATAACTTATATATATTTTAAACTTGAATAAA
>LSSK01000448.1:0-26091 GCA_001969505.1 Zancudomyces culisetae | reverse complement strand
TTTCTACCATTTGGTTGTGGTAAAGAAAGCGGTGCACTTGTGAAAATACAGAGTAAGAATATGAAGTAATTTTAATCTCTGTAAATATGCAGTAAAAGTTGGGGAACACCACAAATTACATTTAAAGAATTTTTTTTTGAATTGGTACAAAAACAAGCATCTAGAATTGGTATTAAGTTTATGCTATTGGCCAGAGGTTAAGCAGTTCTGTTCAACACATGTACGATTCGCAGTCATGTATTTAGCGTTCTAGCCCAAGGAGATGTCGCACAAATAGTCTGAAAGTAGTCTACTGTTCCACTCATCACTGTGAAGTATGTTACGTGTCAGTATTTTCCAGTACACCACAAACAACGTGACTAAAATATGCATTCTATCTACAGAACGATGAGGGGTATTGGTATTGGTATTGGTATTGGTACCAAAATATGGTTATCGCTACCTCTGACGCATACAAGCGTGTATACTTCTTGACTGCAAGTGTAGATCCGGGTACCATCACATACGTACCTTACCTTGTTTTATCCTACCTTACCGTTTTTCTTTTATAGTAGTGCCACTACTATAACCAACTTTTGTAGTCAGCTTGTTAATTACTCGTTACTTTGTTTTCAAATGGAAATCATTTTTATCTAATACACTTTATTTTTATTTTGCGACCAAACTAGGCAGGGCCCTGTGTTTGGCTGTCTCCGTGCCAATACTCAGAAAATCTTATTCCACTCTTTCTATTTCATATCAACGCTGATGTGTGTTATCACGCTGATTTGGTATAAAATAATAGTTACGTTTTTTGAACTAAATTCCGGTTTCTAATCCTCCCAATAATCTTTTGTGGTTTTTGGTCAAGCACATGTGAACAAATGGTACATAGCGTTTTTCATTAACACAAAAAACATATTGAAATTGTCTTTATTAAATTGATGTAAACAATTCTAATGCACTTGCAAACCGAGCCACAAAAACGCTACAAAATTTGAGAATACACTGTAGTTGAGAGGTGGAGAGGGGTGGATATTTTCCTGTTGGTTTGATCATTCAAATTTGATGCCTATCGGAACAGGCTGAGATAAGAAATTACGGTTAGGGTTTTAACTAACGAAAAATAGAGGCCAGGAAATTGCAAGTAAAAAAGGGAGAGGTGCAGGTGAAACGGGGAGGGGGAGGAAGTTGGAGTTTTTAAGTGAAAAAAAGCGAAAGGAAAGTGGAATTTGGTGATTTCCAATAATTGATGGGTTTTATTATTATTGGCCCATGACTTTTCCATTAGTAACTGGCCATTTTGGATTGGTATTTGTTTATTTGTTTATTTTTTTCGTTAAACTGGTAATTACCAACATATTTTCATCAAATTGGTTAATATCCAAATTTGTTATTGATGATGAAAAAAATTTTTTTTCTAAATGTTCATCTGAAATAGCAATTTCCGAATTGATTTACTACCATTAGCAATTTAGTAACACTCAAGATAAATAAGCCCATTAGAAAAAGCCATCTAGTACTAGAAGAAAGGGGAATAGAAGGGAAAAGAGCTGGTGCATTTATAGCCAACACATATTGAGAGATATCCGTAGCTTTAACTTTTCTATTTTTTGCGAATCAATATTTTCACATGAAGGATAATGTTGCTTTCTGGCTCCTGATAACTAACTTTGCTTAAATGCCCAAAACACCAACATTTTTCTTCTTAATAGACTAGAGGTACAAACCTTAATTTTTGGTATAAACATCGGAATACTCGGCTTTCATATCTAACAAAAAACAAGAAGATAAGGAAGGTGAAAAGCAAAAAAAAACTAATCTGGGCTTGAAAATTTCGCATTCGATACACCTACAACATGTTTGTTACGGATTTACTACAACTTTCGTTGTTTTTTGGCGCGCTAGGGTTAGTTAAGGGATACCCAGCGTTCAATACGCCAAACAAATATGATGTAAATGGGGATTTATGCCCGTTACTTACAAGACAAGGTTTGGCTTGCCCCGGGCTTTGTGCGAAAAGTGCGGAACTATGTCCTAAAAATCTAAATCCAAATTTGCCATGTGAAGATACAGGACACAAAAGATGCCTCGATGGAACATGTAGCAAGGATTGTAGCGGTATAGAGAATCCGTGTCTATGTGGACTGGGGGCAGACGATGTCTCTCAACAGTATGTGGCATGTATACCTGCAACAGATGGAGTAACTGTTGTGAACTTTGATCCCTCAATAAAGACTCAGCAGATCGAGCTTGCCTGTGCTAAGATATGGAACCTGGTGGACAATAGCACGACCGTGGATACGATCGGTACTTTTATTCCTGAATGGAGTGCTGATAACCAGATGAATTATGAATTTCTTGTATGCCCCGAGGTACCTAGTCCACGATTTACTTTCAAAGAACCTATTTATATCGCTATCTATACCTGTGCATCACTCTTTGTCGCTGTAAACATGTTTTGGTATCCATTTAAAAAGGCGCTGGAGAAGAGTGTGAAGACTAGCAAACAGGTATACACATCCGTGGATGGCTTTACACTCAAGGAAAAGAAGATGGGGCTTGTAGGGTATAAAAGCAACATTGTGGGCACATTTTCTTTTATCTACCTAGTAGTTTCCACGTTAGGTCTGGTGTCACTACTATTGGTGAATGTGTTGGATTACTACGGAATGATCGATGGTATCCAATTTGGATTGTTTTTGTCTTCAGATACTTCAATGGCCTTTTTCATTGCAGTGTGGCATGTTTGTCTTGTGTGGCTGGCATTGTTAATGTTGGTTAACACAAAAGTTCGCAACTTTTACAGAGTGCGGTGTCAGTTAAAGGATGCACGTTTTATTCACATAGAGGAAGAGAGCGAAGAAATAGTTATGACTGAGAGTGCAAATAAATTTGTATTACTCGCGCGCACATTAGAGAATAAATTTAAGGACATATTGGGATTGAACAAATCATACATGACAACAAAAGTGATCGCCGAGCAGATAGAAAAAGGGAACGCAAAACCAGTCAAATACTTTGAACATAGATGCGAGCGATTTGTATTGAACGAAACCGGATCGTTCTCTACACATAACTTTGATTTGGGTGACAGCCACGACGTACTTTTGAAGCTAAAGGACGGATTGACTACTGAGGAAGCCATAAAGCGGGAAGGCTATGTGGGAAGTAATTATGTGAGAGTCGAGGTTCCTTCATATCTCAAGGCATTGGGTAGTGAATTTGCATCATTTTTCTATTTGTATCAGATGATGTGCCTTTGGGTATGGTTCTACTTCAACTATTACAAAATGGGCAGTGTTCAAACATTAGTAATTATAATATCGGCAGTAGTAAAATCAGTACTTAAGGTGAATTCTGAAAAGAGAATAAAACAGCTAGCTGAACAGAATGGTGTTTACAAGGTGAAGAGAGATGGAGTATGGGTCGAGTTGGAGTCCGTACACCTTGTTCCAGGAGATATCATTTCACTCGAGAGTGGGTCGCAGGTAATGGTTGATGGTGCTGTAATCAAGGGCGAGGTGGTTGTCGATGAAAGTAGTTTGACGGGTGAAGCCATGCCAGTACGGAAATTCTCGCTTAAAAACGACCCTATTGCCTACAACAAGTACAACTCAGGAAAGATATACACTGTATTTGCAGGTACCTCGGTACTCCAGTGTACAGGAAGCTCAGTCTATGCGAGTCCAGCTATGTCAGTAGCGACAGATATAGGCAGCGTAACAGCATCTAAATCGTCTTCAACGGAAAAAATGAATGGTACACTCAATGAAAAGAATTTACGACGCAGAGCCCTTAACAACAGGCAATTGTCGGAGTCTGCGGAAAAGGAAGCACTGTTTGATTCTGATGGCGATGCTATTGAAACAGATGGCAAACTAGAACCTCAAACTCAAGTATTGGTGTTGTCAACCCGTACAAACACTAACAAGGGAAAAATGGTGCAAAATATTCTTTATCCAACTCAATATTCATTTGTATTTAACGAGCAGCTTCGCATAGTTATTCTCATACTACTGATATGGGGTGGTGCGGCGTTTGGATTGACTATCTGGTTGATGGGATACAACCTTACTTCATGGTTTTACGGAATATTTGTGATTTCACAGATCTTGTCGCCTTTACTTCCAGCATCATTTGTTATTAGTCAGTCTGTTACTGCAGCTAGACTTCGTGCACAAAAGGTATTCTGTATAGATTTACCAAGAATTATGGTCGCGGGTAAAGTCAAAGTCTTCTGTTTTGATAAAACCGGAACACTTACCCGGGAGGGGCTAGAGTTCAGTTCAGCCCAGGATATTGCTGTTTTGTCTGGAGATAGCGGAGTTCCAGAATTTGGAGTGTCACATGAGGACCTTACACAGCTTAGTCAGATTTCGCAGATCGGATTGGCAACATGCCACGCAGTTGCAGTTGTGGGAAACACACCAATTGGAAATCCAGTAGATGTCGAACAATTCCGAGTAACCGAGTGGGAAATACTTCCCAAGACCACAGGTTCAGAAACTGAAGAATCTAATGGTGTTAAATATCTTGATACATTGATTTCACCAATTATGGACAATCATTCAGAGAAAACAAATCTTCCACGCAAAGTAGTTCATGTTGTCAAGCGCTTTGAATTTGAGCATGCCAGACAGAGCATGTCGGTTGCTGTTCTTGACCCTGATACCAACCACGTACATGTATATGTTAAGGGTTCGTTCGAGAGATTGAAAAAAATATCCAGTCCTTCAAGCTTACCTTCAAACTATGACGAAGTGGCTGCAAAATGGGCTTCAGAAGGATGTTATGTTTTGGCAATGGCGCACAAGGATCTCGGACCTGTTGAAGACTTTTCAGCGCTGAACTGCATGTCTAGGGATGAGTTGGAGTCTGGAGTATCACTGAATCTTTTATTGATGTTCCGCAATAAGCTCAAGGATGATACAGCAGAAGCATTGGGCGAGCTGAAGAACGGCAACATCAGATGTGTTATGATTACTGGTGACAATGCACTGACAGGAATATATATTGGCAGAGCAAGTGGAATGGTTCCCCAAGATTCACAAGTGGTGCTGGGTGATATGGAACATGTGAAGGATTCTAATGAACCTGTGCTTGTTTGGCGAAAGTATCCGTCAAGGGAGCTAGTCGAAGATATCGATGCTCTTTTGAGTGCTGAAAGAGAACGTGTTGAGTATGCAGAAAACAAGTCGGTTGATCTTGTTACCAGAAGGTCATCTAAGCTAGACCTTGCAGTTACAGCCGCTTCCTTTGATTACTTGATTTCCACCGACAAGATCCGTGACTATCTATATGACATTCGAATATTTTCCAGAATGACCCCTGACGGCAAAGTTTCAACTGTAAAGATGTTTATGGAAAAGAATGTCACTGCAATGTGTGGGGATGGTGGAAATGATTGTGGTGCTTTGCGAGCTGCACATGTTGGCATTGCACTTTCTGAATCCGAAGCCTCTATAGTCTCTCCATTCTCCTCCTCCAACAGATCTATTTTTTCATGCGTACGACTGATGCTCCAGGGTAGAGCTGCTCTCGCCACCTCTATGGCTGCATACAAGTTTTTGATTATGTATGGTGAAACTATGGCCTGGCTTGAACTATTCCAATTCTACTTTACTGTCATTGTTCCCGAATCCGTATGGATTTTTATCGATTCCCTGATTGCTGTAGGTCTACTCTTTGCTATAACTCAGTCAAAGGCTGCCAAGAAGCTCTCTCCATTCAGACCCACTGCACGTTTGTTGGACTCGAACACTTTTTACTCAACAGTGGGCCAGGTTATTATTAATCTGATATTCATATGCTTTGCGTTCTTTATGCTTTTCCAACAGTCATGGTTTAGATGCAACGAGTTTGATTCCAGCAGTATTGATACCGCCCTTTGGTGGCTGCTTGGTGATAACTACGAAGCCGAAACTCTGACCATCACTCTGTTGTTCCAGTTTGTCAATGCTGCTGGAACCTTCAACCTCGGTTATCGCTACCGACGCGCCTGGATCTATAATTACATCCTGGTTATTTTGTATTTTGCCTTTCTTGGCGTTCTCTCTTACATCGCCATTGCTGATCCAAACCCTCTTGGCTGCTTGTTCCGTGTCAACTGCGGAGATCCTGCTGTTTTGGAGTCTCTGGGCTATCCTGTACCCAAGTTCCACATCTTCACTTACAACTCTCCCATTGGACACAACGTGTATCCTAAAAATTACAGGTGGGTAGTTTGGGGTTATGCAGTTGCAAACTCGGTTGTAGTATTTTGTTACGAATATCTTGTTGTTAACGGGTTTATTGGAAGGTTGGTGGGAAAGCTTCGTCCAAACTTTAGATCCAAAAAATCTGTAGTTAAGCTTTAACCAACCTGTGTGTTACTATTTTCTCTTTGTTTTCTTTTTTTTTTCCCTCTCTTTTCATGTTCGTGCTTTTTGCGTATTGTTAGTCCCATTCATTTCCCTTGACCTGGGCTTTACACATTGCTTTTGCATAAATAAATTGTTTAGATTTAGGCTAGGTACACAATGGTCAAGACCTATTCAATAGGAAATCATGGGCTACCCACTCCAATTGTTTACAACACATAACCCATAAGCAGGTTCTCATCAATTGGCCATCTTTTCTGGCTTATTTGATAGAGTAGGAAAAAGTGCCTAATTGTTCGGTTACCCACCGAATGAAATTTAGGTAAATTCCAATTGGCCTAATAACGTGTGCACTTACAAGAGGCAAATAAAGATGGCTTGCCAAATATATTTTTGTCAATACTTTGGGTGCTCTAAAAGTTGATTTTCCAGCTTAATTATAGCAACGAAAAACATCTTTCAAGAAGCTAACAGGTGCTGAACCTACTTGTACCTCAATTTAGATCCATAAAGAGAAGGAAATTTTCCATGTATAGACTACCTAAATAATTGAGCAACAGTATTTGCTATACGATAAACTGGGCTTTGAGAGATTGAAAATATCACTGACCATGGTTCACTTTGCCTGTTAAATCCACAGTATATATATTTTTTGGGACAGATATTCTATTATACTATTCCACGATACAAGGTTGTTATTTTCTCAGGACCTAGCGATTAACTTTTATAATAAGAGATGAATGCAAAAATACTTCCAATATTTTACTACAATCGAAAGCAGGATCGAAATGTATATCAATTAGGCGGTAACCATCCATTATTAAAACAATTTTTTGTAAATATTTTGTATATTTAAATATTCAATTCACACTTTGCTGTAAATATACCTATGCAAACATAGCCAGAGCCCGTAGATTCAGGAGCAGGCGATTCTTACGGAGGGCATTACTCTCAGCAATCTCATTCTTTACAATATTTGTGATGTACACCTTAATTTATTATAGGTATTTCAATAAAGTGGGCAGCGATGTTGAATTTAACTCGAAAGAATGGTGGAAAATACCGGAAGAATATGATGGAAACGGAGAAGCCGAAGCGAAGATAGAATCCGAGATAGCTACAAACACTCGATATGGAATAGTTATTGATTCAGGAAGTTCGCAGTCGAGATTGATGGTTTTTTCATGGGAAGACATCCCACAGGTCATCAAAAAAAGCAAACCCGGGGATAAACTTGATAGATTTCCAGAACTGAGATTTGGTGTTGATGGCATCAACAATTCGGGTTCGTATAAAATATCGCCGGGAATTAGCACATTTGCATCAGCAGATACGAACTTAGAAGAACATCTAGGGCCTATGCTGGAATTTGCAAGTAATGTAATACCAAAAGGTAAACACCGACAGACTCCGTTGTTTTTATTTGCAACAGCAGGCGTCCGGTTATTGGAGCAAAAATCACAAGGTGTGCTTATGGAGAAAGCCTGTAAATATTTTAAAGAAAACTCCAAGTTTTATATTGCGGATTGCCAACAGCATTTTAGAGTCATATCTGGGGAAGAAGAAGGAGTATATGCATGGGTCACAGTAAACTATTTGAAGGGAGCCTTAGCCTCTTCCTTGAAGGCTGAGAAACCTCAAAGCGAAATCAGTAAGATTCAAGAAAAGCAAGAAAACCCAGAGAAATACAATGAACAAGACTCGGATTCTGGAGACGAATACAAATTTGATATGGACAACAAGACATTTGGTGTGCTTGACATGGGTGGGGCTTCGACACAGATAGTATTTCGACCGAACACCAACGTATCTGACCACGGCTTGGCACATATGTCCTGGCTTACTTTTAGACAGTTGAATGGAAATGATTTTACATATCCGCTCTTTGGTACGACGTTTTTAGGCTATGGTTCAAATGAAGCGTATCGTAAACATACACTCAGATTACTCGAGCGCGCCAAGATGACGAGTAAGGATGTGGGGTTTGTAGAGGATCCATGCTTACCTGTAGGGTTTTCTGTAAACGATGAGAAAGACCCAGCAAAATTCAATGGAGGTGGTAGCTTGGAAAAATGCGTCAAACTTTCCACTGAGATCATCAACAGGGATTCTGAATGCAAATCGAATTTCTGTATATTTGACGGACTTTACTTTCCTATTTCAAATTTTAGGGATATGCAATTTTTTGGAATAAGTGACTACTGGTACGCGTCGAACGACATCTTAAAACTGGGCGAGCAGTGGGATATGCGTTTATTTGTCGAAAAAGCCAAAGAGTTTTGCGCTTTGTCTTGGGAAATGCAAAAGGAAAAATATTTGAACCCTTCAATAGTCACTGAAGACAAATTACGTACCCAGTGTTTTAAAGCCGCTTGGCTAATTTCCATATTGAGTAAAGGTTACGGGATGCAGCCTGGCGATTTCTCAACCGATGATATGATGACTTCGCTAACTCACGACCCGCTTAAACACGCAACTTTGTATGTCGCAAACGACATTGGTATGAAGGAGGTCTCGTGGACTATAGGTGTCATGCTCATGAAATTGCTGGAGTCTATCCCCCCATCTCCCAGATCTCTATCTAGAGGATCTAAGCCAAAATTAGTACTCCCTTCATCAATTACCTCCTCTCTTCAAAACACCACGCTCCAAACCGCTGGCGCTGTGTATCTCGGGGAACACACATTGATTGCCAAGTCCACTTCATCAACCAGATCATATCCATTCAACATCCACATTTCGCCGTATTATATCCTTGTTTTTGGCGCTTCAGTAATAATTGTACTATTACTAGCTTCAAAACTGGACCGTACAACATATACAAAGATACGAAAGTATGTAAACAGCGTGTTAAGAGTTCCACGCAAATATCTGCCTTTTTACAGGGCACAACCCCAGATCAATTTACCATTGCCTTTGTTTAATAAAACCAATTAGAGTTTACTGGTTATATTTTATCTCCCCTGCACCTATTTCCGCGCGTGCTATTTTGGATATTATTTCTCTACTATTTGTGCACTTGCGTAATTGACTCAATAATGAACATAGATAATTCGCTTGGGTAAAGCGCGCAAACACCTGAGTGTTAAAAGTTTTGTATTTCGTATATACCAACCAACCCGATAGCTTGGCCATATATATTATTTTATTTTTGTGGTATTAATACTTGGCAAGTAAACACATTCGTACAAATTATCAATAATTACATTAATACAACTCTTTAAATAAATAGAACGTTTTAACTAATGCGCTTTCCCGTCAGAAATTGAAGTCAGGTTCATATTTTATCTGTTATTCTATACCTACCCCCCAACAAAAATTGAATCGCCATTTCTTTTCTTTTCACTCCCCGGCACTACTTTGACATCTTCTTACATCTTCCTTCCCTCTACCATTACATGTTTACCCAGACTCACCGTCTATTTATTATTTTGGCTACACCAAATTGGCTACAGACATTAAGATTAGAGATGCAATAGTCACTCCCCACAACTTTGGGGAGATGACATTTCCATGGGAGCCAATGTTATTTCCACTTCCGATGTTTTTTCCTGCTAATGTGTTTGTAGTACCTGAAGGTGTATCTGCTGCCACTGCAGTCTGATAATCATCAATGTTGTTATATAGTTTTACTACATAGTTGCTGGCTGTGACAACAACGTTGCTTTGACTGCTACCATCACCGATTCTTGCTCCAGAATTATATATGCTTGGTGTTACCACTTGCATGGCTGGATTTCCGCCCGATCCTTGTGCAGCATTTGCACCATTTTGTGTACCGTCGAGCGATTTCTTGCAGGCCAGTAGTCGTTTTAATTCGGTATCCTTAAATTGTGATACTCTAGCCTGATCTTCGGGGCAGAAATTGTAACATGCACCAAGTTGGCTATACCAGTAGCACTGACATGAATAATCATCGTATTTGCATCTAGTACTCATCATCAGTTGTTGTCTGTTGATACACTCTATAAAGACTGTTTCTGCCGCACATGCAGCTCTGCACATGTCTAATGACACGAGCAAGCACACCAAGGTTACTGCGAATGTTATACACTTGACCATCTTATTTTTTGTCTGCTTGTGTTTTTTCTTTTGATATTTTGCTTTTCTGCCTTTCTGCTTTTCCGCTTTTTGGATTTCCGTTTTTTTCTGGTTGTTAAAGTACTTATTCGTATGTTCCGTGTTTTAAAATACTTGGGTATGTGTATCTCAGACGACTACAAACAGTATTTATTTAATATGCAATGGTTTTGTTTTCTTGTGGATTTTGGCTTATTACTGATGTATTGAGTTTAAAATGTATTTATCCAAAAGGTATTTCTATATATTCTCCCTTTTTTTATTCAATCGTATGAAATGTTCCGATATTAATTACTATTCTACAAGCCAAATCGGAAACATGTCTTGATTGTGGAGTGCTTATATTTCGAGCAATTACTCTTGGCTAGTAAATTCCATCCCTTTAGTATTTTTCTGAAACATCCAATAAACTATTGGGCCAAGGCATTTAAAGTCAAAGTATATCCTCGTTCACCCAGACACAACCAGAGCCTCACCAGTTGCACATATAATCAGTGCCAGCCTAAGCAATTCACACTTGAACTACCAAGCGGTTTTCATTATGAAAACGAATTGCGAAAAAAACAAGGAAATTGTCTTTGATAATAGATTTTGATTTGCATGCTTAAATTTCTACTACCAAGTGCTCCATTTAGCAGGTTCAGAGCAAGACAACTTTGTTATTAAGTTCCCAACATGGTGATTGTTATGTTCAAATTTCCATTAAAAATGCAATTGCTTTTTTGAATTTTCGTGGGTTTGAATTTCATTGTGCGTTATTTTCATCAATGGGTAATATATTGTCTATATTTCATTACTAAGTAGTTCATGTAAATATTAAATTCTAAACAATCAGACAAATAGCTATAACCCATTGTTAAATGAATTTACTCAAAAAATGCGATAAATTTTAATTTTTTATCATTGCAGTTACAACGAGTACATATATCAGGCGGTTAGTTGTTCATTGTTCATTGTTCATAAACATTTTATGAAAACGAAGCTCGTTGAATGTGTGATTTTGACTTTACTATGGCGTACTCAGGAAAACGAGTGTGTAATATACAAAGTACCATCTAAAGTAGTTGAGCTGTGTTTTCTTCGTTTTTGTGCTGGCATTTTTTTTTTGCTGGTATGTTTTACAATCGACAAGCTTTTTTATAGTGAATTGAAACAGGTATAGTGGCATGGTTACACTTCGGGTTAGTCCCACCTTAATACTTTTATTTTTTGCTCAGAACCAGCACAATTATCTTGTTAGAGACAGCTATTGGCAGGTTAGTAACATAGATTATCCCTGGAATTTCGATCAAGATATACATCATACTTTAAAGCAATTGGTACAGCTTTGAATTATTCATATTCAAGTCATTAGTGTCTGCACACTGTGGTCATTAAAAACACACTTTCATATCTCTGTATTATGGCATACCAACTTTCTAAAAAAATTTGAGTATCTTGTGGTGTTTCTTTGCAAGATTTTTTTTTATTGATGCTAAAAATAAAGTTTTAACTAAGTAAATAATGTAGCACAATGAAAAA
Organism: Zancudomyces culisetae; assembly: GCA_001969505.1. Lineage (NCBI taxonomy): Eukaryota > Fungi > Kickxellomycota > Harpellomycetes > Harpellales > Legeriomycetaceae > Zancudomyces > Zancudomyces culisetae. The sequence goes on along the minus strand of LSSK01000448.1, from coordinate 14,149 downwards.
AAAGCAAAAGGGAATGTGTTGCGTTGGAAAGGCGTAAAAGGACTATTAAAATAACTTATATTATCAAATACCATACTTTTGTGATAGGTTTAGTGTCATCACGTATCAAGCTTAAAAGAGGGTCTGAATCAACAAATATGCTACAACGGATCCAGCAAACAAACTGCCCTTGTTGATACCTGCGCTATTTTCAACTGGGTATCCAGCCTTGTTGGCTGCTTTACCATCGCGGGAGCTGGCGTTTTCAGTTTCTCTGGCGAGTTTTGAGTATGTGTTGGTTTCTGATGCACTTGAGGTGCTGCTGCTAGAGGTAGTGCTAGAGGTCTTCTTGTATTTAAGTGCATTTGCACAGTCGTTCTTTGCGGCTTCAAAGGCAGCTTTTCTTTCGTCAGCCTTGTCTGGATCATCGACACACTGGTTGTAGCAGCTGGCCAGCTCGTTTGACCAGAGACAAATACAGTCATAATCTAGTGCTGAGGAGCATTCGGTTGATTTTTTCAAACTGTTGTGCTGCAAGCAATCCTGGAACTGCAGCTCGGCATCGCAGTCGGCTCTGACCTTAAATAGAACAGCGGTATATAATACCAAGGCGAAAAGGATACTCGTGACTTTTAACATTTTATTTTTATTTTTAATTCTACCTACTTTTTAGCAATTAAGGAATAACTACAATTGTTGACGCTTTTGGTATTTCGATAGTAAAAATCCTTTAGTATTTATGTCCAAAGATTTGCTTTCTTTACAGTTTTTGTGTTGAAATAAGTTATTGTTGGTTTTATACCTAAAACGAAGAAATGTTTTAACCCGAGGCTGAACCTTGTCTAATGGTACAATGACTATAAAATACTACTTGTAGGTTACAGGGTATCGTTTCTACTTTTGTTTGATGATTGTGCTGCCAATGTATTGAAAAAATGCATATATGACTTTTGTTTTTTGTTGAATGTAGATATTAGTTGGCAGTTAACGGAAAATAGAGGATAAATAATAGAAAAACGTTTTTGGGGGGGGGATACAAAGAATTTTATTTTACACAATATAATGGAAATAACAACACAAACGGTACTACTTGCATATTTACTTGAGGAGAAGGCGGAGTTTAAAGTGATATTGCAACAAAATATAAACGCAATACCAAATAATAAGGGAGAGGGTGAGAAGGTGCATGCATTCCGTGTCTGATGCAAGTCAAAATTCTATTTACTAAATTCAATATATCAGCACTAGCAAATACCATCAAAAATCGGCATTTTTTTGTTACTTATAATTTGTGTTTCCATTATATGGTTTATCTGCTATTGTGGATTACTCCACGCTAGTTAACTTGTTTCGACAAAGTAAGTTCATTGTTTAAACCAAAATGTGCTCATTACCATAACATCCCCCCTCGCCCTCCTTTCCTCTCCACTCGAATAAGATAATCAGGTGTTAGGTATTAAATGATTGGTATGATTCAGAAATGATACTAAATTCCAAATATGAATGGACCATTCATGGAGCATTTTTATCTAGTGATATAATGTATTGATTCCAATTTGTATGAAATGGGAGATGTTGTGTATATACTCATGGTACTGGAATAAAAACGGTAATGACACGAGTATTCGAATTTAGCTACTTAGTGATACTAATATTACTAGCCACAAGTTTTTGCGGGACAACGGGCGTGGAAAGCCAACAGAAAATTTTTACTAAAATCGTGATTCAAACACAGATGTGCTTTATTTTTTCATGAATTCTGGGGGAGAGGTTGGGCTGTTTAGTTTAGCAAGGACACCCGAAAAACATTGTTTTAATTCAAATAATCAAGATGGCCAAAGTAAGGGGCACAGAAGGGTGTAAATGATATAGTCAGGGTCAAACGAGCTTGAGTCTAAAAACGGTGACTAAATTTATATAAGTGAGATGCATTCCATTTTGATAAAAGTATAAATACTTATACCCAAGCAAAGCAAATGTATCAATGATAATGAAATGTCAAAGCTTAAAAGGACTATATTATCATAATATTTATTGAGTCAACATCTCCACATTCATCAGACTAGCTAATGGACAGTGTGATTTTGCTTCAATGCTGGTGGTTTTAATTTATTCAAGATATATTATATTGACAAGATCTAAACAAATTGATGGTCCATCCTGAATATAAATGAAAGCAGGAGAAAACGTATATTTGTTGATTTAGCGCTGGTATTATAAGCTAGAAAAAAATGAGGACATTTAATGCCAAGCTTTCCTATTGATAGATTTGATTTAGTCACAAAAACCATCACAAATGAATAATAATAGGTTGAAGCCTAGGTAATTTGATTACCGGTTTTTTTCTTACCACTATTTTTTAATTCACTTACAAATAACTGGAAAATGGCAATTGATTAAGAGAATCAGGTTGGTTTCCCATAGTTGGAAATAAAAAATAAAACCTCGGGAATAATCCTTATACACAAGATAATAGTTGATTTGGCTATTGTGTTTAATTCTATAAATAACCCTAAGGTTTCCCTCAATCTCAGCACCAGAGTCAAGTACTGAAGGATGTGCGTGTAAATGTGAAACTAAATGAATATAACTGTAAAAGGAAAAGGAAAAAAGACAACTAGATGGATATAATTGTAAAGAGGCTACTACTACTAACGGTACTAGCAGCGATATTGAGTATTGTGCAAGTATACTGTGATACCAAGAATGAATGTGATATAGATAAAAAAGCTAGATTTGGCAACGCTATGCAAGGGGTGCTAGACGGGGTCGAAAATAGATGCCAAATGTTTAGCGGCGGGGCTGATGAAAATGGTTGCTTGGTAGAGACAATTAGAAAGGAAAAAAGCAAAGATGTGATGCAAGTAAAAACACAAGAACGCGATCAAAACCAACAGTTAGTTGCGGCTGGATATACAAAGACGATTTTTATCACGCTTCCTGGAACCAAAGTAGAAACGACAACAAAAGTAGAGATAAGAACAAAGACAAAAATAAGAAGGAGGATAAGAACGATTGTTATTGAAAAAGAAGACGATGACTGGGGTAATATATATGAGCAGCAGAAGCAACAACAACAAAAACAAAAACAACGACGGCTGCAACCCAACCGGCAGCAAAGACGGATTTATAGAGAGATAGTAAAAGGAGAGGAGGAGGAGGAGGAGGAGGGGGAAGAAGAGGAGGAATATGAAGAAGTAGAAGACGAGAGAGAGCGAGACGAGAATCAAAAATATGAAAACAATGCTGAAAACGCCAGATTTAAAAACAGATTCAATTCTGAGTATCATAAAGTACAACAGCTAATCGAAAATGTATCAATAAGCAAAAAAAAAGCAAAAGACAACAATTACAAAGCAGGTATTGAAAGTACAAATAGACACAAAATTGCAAAAACAAGAGATGATCCAGATACCACCTACCCCGATAAAACGGAAACAACGGCGGTGAAGAGGGTGTATACCAGAATCTATAAGATATTAGTGCGCAACAATCCTGTGACGCAAATAACACTTAGGCTTGTTACATTGGTGATGTCGATTTTTTGGAGTTGTTTTGCTATATGTAGAGTGATTTTGTGGAAGCCTATCGAGCTGGTATACAAATACATGCTGAAGGCAGTCATAACATGGATATATAGATCTATTGGGCAGTATTTGCCGGTGTTGATTTTTATCTGCTGTGGCGTACTGGCAGGGCTGTGGACAGGGAGTGTAACAGCGTGGATGTTTACAGGGTTGGTTACGTATTTTACAAAGGGAGCGAGCAACGATCGGAGTAGAAGTATTAGTAGCGAAACGGAGATAGAAATAGAAATAGAAAATGAAAATGAAAATGAAAATGATGGCGAGATAGAGAGAGAAAGTGGGAGTGAAACAGGGAGTGAGAGCGGGAGTGAGAGTGGTAGTGAGAGCGAGTGTGAAACGATGTGGAACTATAAGATTCATGAAGGTGTAAACGAACATCACAAAAGGGGCCACAAAAGAGAAAGCATAAAGTTGATCAGACTCTAAACCAAATATTTTTATAGATTAATAAAACTCTTTTTTTTTTATACAAGTAGCATTATTGTGTAGAACTTTTCTTGATTCTAGATAAATTATGTAGAAATTATATATTTCATCAAAGAAAATGCGATATATAAAATAATATTAAAATACAACCTAGCCAAAGAATTAAAGGAGATACATAGTTAATTATGGCAATATCCACCCACTGAGTTGATCACTTTTCCAACGGTAGACGCAATCAATTCTGCCGATTTAAAAGTGTGGAACCAGCATCGCCGATATAACAGTTCAAATTAACCAACCCAGGAACACGTCTTCCTTTCCATGTTTCCAGAGCTGAAATAGACGAAGTTATTAGCCTGGGCGGTGCAACGATTTTTTCCTTGGACGCAGCAGCGTTTTGTCGCATAGCCATCTTGAGTTCTGCAGCTCTGGAATTCAAAAACTTTAGGTGAGGAGGTTCGTGTGGTATTCTATCATCTCTGACAGGTGAATCTACAAATTTAAAAGCAACGGGTGAATATAAACAACAATAACAACAGCAAAGGGAAATGGACGTTAATAAAAAACTGTTAAAGTAACAACAAAAGTTAACATACCTGGGTCTGTTGAATAATAAATGTCGTGTATTTCCCGAGGAAGAGGCTGAAGCCAGACTGGAATCTTTTTGGTCTTGTCAAGCGAGTAAGAGCTTCCTCCATAGCCATATGGATTGCCATGAGAATAAGAATGACTTTGGCTACCATACGTAGGGTAATAGCCACTGTAGCTGTTTGTACCAAGAAAGTAGTCGAGACTGGGAGGCAGAATACAAGAATTCTGCTTCTCAGTAAAGTTATTTGCATTAGTGATATCACCATTAGCATTTGTGCTGTTCCCAAGATTGCTATTGTTGTTGCTATTCTCACTGCTATGGTTGATGGTGGTATCTGTCGAGAAATTTGACAAGTCTTTAAAAACTTGCAACAGTTTTTTCGATCTTTGCTTCGATGATGCAAGGGGGTCGCTGCGTTGAGCCACAAAGGTATAGGCATCATCTATATCTCTGTATATTTTATTCGTCGAAAGTTGTATAGCATTAGAATCACCACCAACACCACTACCACTACCACTATCAAAGGAATCACTGTCATGAGTAACTCTGAGGTCGCTATGAGGACTGCTAGCAGTCATGGTCGTGCTGGAAATATTGTTTTTTACTGGAGCGTTGAGCATAAGGGCAGAACTTATAGTTTCGACCTGATGAAGCGAACGAATGCAGGTGTATTTCATGGCCATTTCCAGGTTGTGCTCCTGCTCGGCTTCCAACATCCCTAGTTCTCTCTCACGCTGGTATTGTCTCTGAACGCTGCTTGTGAGGTAGTCTAGATCTTGCTGCCATCTCGATGAGGTGCTTAGACTAGCAGATCGTAGAACGGGTGATAGTTGTTCCTGTTGGATATGATGATGATGTTGTTGTTGTTGTAGTTGCTGTTGTATTTTTGCATCTGTTGTTGTTGAAGCTCTTGGTAAAAATCTTTTTGGTTTTTTATAACTAGCATTGCTAGAATTGCCGGATTTACCCACCGAATCGTGTTGAGGATGCTGAGTAGGAATCAAATTTCCAAACTTCGATGTGGCTCGTTCAAGGTGTGGACGTTGTAATCTTCCAGAATCACCAACTGCCCCTGCTTCCGCTACAATTGATGGCGAAGTGTGTGAATACGCCGAAGACCGACCAGAGAGGGGCGAACGAGTTGCAGTGGTATTTGTGGTACTGTTGGTAGATATTTTGCTGATCGAATGCAGTAGTCGTTTAGTGTTATAGTAAGATGTAGTTTTTGAGTTTGACAGCTTTCTAGTACCAGCGAGGTTATTACTGTTATCAGAGTTTGTGGTGGAATTTTTAATAGTGTTAGGATCATTAATAGAATTTGATGGGGCAGATACCGAAACAGCTGTAGTCGTGGTAGTAGTAGTAGGAATAGCGGTGGCAATTGTAGCGGTAGTAATAGAGGCAATGGAAGCTCTGCTACTACTGTTTTTGTTGGTTTTATGGAGTGTCTTTAGGAGATTCGTGCCGGAGCTGGTATTTTTAAGATTAAGAGCAGAATTAGTAATTTCGGCGGTTTTGGCCCTCTCAAGAGAAGTCTTTTTCTCCAAGGTGTTGTTGGTGGTATCGAATTGATTGGACTTTTGTTGAGCTTTGTTATCTAGTTCAGATATACCATGAATGCTTCTATTTTTGGAGGTGGTTGAGCCTGAGTCGTGTAAATCCTCTCCTTCTCTACTCAAAGCATTGGGATGGACATCTGATTTAAGCTCGGAATCTAGATTTGGGCTTGAGTTTGGGTTTGGGTTTGAATTTGGTTTTGAACCAGGGCCAGAAGCAGAAACGGGGGTTGAGTTTTGATTGGAATTAGGCATGAGATTTGGGGAGGGTGTGGAGGAGCCTGAAGAAAATGAAGAAGAGGATACTGTAAAGAGTTTTTTGCCTCTATCATTTTCATTTTCATTTTCATTATCATTTCTGTTCTCAAGTTGAGTTTGATTCAAATGAACGATTGTTTCCTCAACTGGATCTATATTCACACCTACATTTGGATCAGTATCAGCATCAACATCAGCATTGGTATCCAAATGTCCATTAAGGCTTTCGTTCAATTTCTTGGCAGTTTCATTATATGAAGAAATGTCAGAAGCTACTGCAGTGTCGAGATTCTGGGAGTTATTAGCGGCCATTGTGTTGAGATTGCCAAACGAAGTGGTTTTTGAAAATTTGGCATTTGTAAGATGTGGATTCGAAGAGGTGTTTTGGTTTGTCAGATTTGTGTTCTGGTGTCCGTGTCCATGTCCATACTTTTTATTGTATTCGTTTTTGTTTTCATTTTCACTTGTGCTTTTACTATCAATATCATTATCAATATTATTATTATTATTATCACTGTCACTATCACTTTCGCTTTCACTATCACTATCACTTTCACTAGACGAAAGACCGACACTAAATTTCGTTTTTTCGTGGCCGACCCCGTTAATTTCTTTCTCTTCTTTCTCTTCTTTCTCTTCTAGTTGCAGTTGTTGTTGTTTTTGCTGTTGTAGGGCGTGTTTGGAGTTTTCTTGTGGGGGTGGTTGTGGGTATTGTTGATAAGAGGATGAGGAAGCAACAAAATTTGAATCGGACCTCGAGTTTGAACCTGAATCCGAGTTCAAGTCGGAGTCCGAATCCGAATCCGAATTCGAATTCGAGGCTGGGATCGTGTCAAGTGGGTTCGGGTTAATTCCTAGCAGGCTATTGAAATTTTTGCTTTTTTTCATTTTTGAATTATGTATATTTTTATACGTATTTTTCTATTCCAAGTATATATAGTTACGGGTTAACCAAGAAGAAAGCTATAAATAAACTTCATTTCTACTACTTTGTACAAGAAACAGTAGAAATATATAGCGAGAATATATTTTCATAGAATTTGCCAAATTTGGATTATATCTTTATACGTGATATACGCATAATAGTTTTGGGCTATTCATTGGGAAAATAAAAATAAATGTAAGTAACGTTTTGATGGTGAATTAGGTAATAATCGTGGATTGGGAAGTTTAGGGGGAGGAGGATGGGGAGCAGGAGGAGGAGGGGTGGATAATATTCAAAGAATTATTATTGGCATAAAATTAAGTTTTTAACTCAAATTCAAAATCACGAGAGAAGCTCAGAATAGGTAAAATGAATAAATGCACGAAAACGAGCAGCTAAAGAAAAAAAGAAAACACTCATCCTCCAAAAACCATGTTCCCTGCTCATTTTTGTAGAGACAAAGAGTTGAAGGCATAGACAGCCTCGGTCATCTGGCGTACAGGGGGTGCGCACTCAGGACCATTCCAGAGTTTGAACTGCTCAACACCCTGAGCAATCAAAACCTGTAGACCAGTGATGAGTTTCCAGGATGGATGGGAAGTCTGTACGTGAGTGAGGAGTGGGGTTAGGGTTGAGCCAGCAGTATATGCCATGTCGAGAACAATGCCTTCATTGCTACTCTGATTGTTACTGCCAGCTGTTTGTGAGGCAGAACGGGAGAATAGATGAGAGGGGTAGTCAGAGGAATCGACTGTGGATTGGGAAGGAGCTGGAATGGTGGAAATGATGATGCCGAAGGGATGAGCAGGCAAGAGTTGTGGGTCTGATAGTGAGGACAAGACTGTGACATGAGTAAAATCGATGGATGAAGCCAATTTTTCGGCATTTTCCAGAGTGCGGTTGTACAAGTAGATGTTGGCAACATTTAATTTGTGAAGAGCGTAAATAGCGGCACGAGAAGTTCCGCCAGCACCAATAACAAGAGCCGAAAGAGAATTGTTAGTACCGACAGTGTTGAGAGAGAGCGGTGTAGAGAGCAAAGAATTTGCGTTTTTTATGCACGAGATCATTCCCAAATAATCAGTATTGTCACCAACCATCTTGAGAAGGTTACGATCAATGTATAGAGGAGCTGCATGAGCAGAGTGTGGGACGTTATAGGAACATTTAGAATCAGAAGTTGAGGGTAGACGAGTCCTGATGATAGGGATGATAGTGTTCACAGCACCAATGGCCTTTGCAGCATCAGTGAGTTCATCCAACAAAGGAATGATGGACTGTTTGTTGGGAATAGTGACACTTGCACCACCAAACACATAGCCACAGTTCACTTTATTTTCCCCACCGCTACCAGTTCCACCATTGCAGCCGCGCAGGACTTTACCCGCGAATTCCTTGAGTTTCTGGGCATCTAGCTCGCCCAAGTTGACAGGGTATAACGAGTAGTTGTGCGGCAGACCCAAGTACTCAAAGGCTGCATTGTGCATTGCGGGACTTGGAGATTTGGAGATAGGATCGCCAAACAAATAAAAGCGTTTGGAAGGTAGAGCACCCATAGTATGTAAGGTGTGGTGGATTTGGGCAACGGACAGTTGGCCGGGAGCAGCAGGAGTCTTAATGGAAGGATGGGTAACAGGAGTCAGTAGCGGACAGAGGATACGTGAGAACTGGCCAACATAGCTCATGTTGATGACTATCAGAGGTTTGTTTGCAGCGGATGTGCGAAGTTTGTTGGCAAAGATAACGGCACGTAGGTTGTCGTCCCAATCCCAAGCAAACGAAACCAGTTTGCCAATATCGGCATATTTGTTGATGTGCCATAGGTACGACTTGAGGTGATCCAGAGCCGAACCAGTGGTTATAGTCCATCGCAGGTTTAGGCCAGTTGGGTCATGGTACGAAGCCAAGATCTGAGAGTGTTTGTAATAGGCAGATTTTCGAGTAGTGGTGGAAACTGAAATCAATAAACTGCAGTCCGCTGGGGTTTCGGAGTCGTAACCACCCATTTCCACATCGATGTACTCACAGCCAAACTCAACGCCACGTATGAGTAGTCGCTCTATTAGCTGCTGGTTATTTGGGAAATTGCCACCTTGGCTCTTTGATCGCACTGTGTAAACGATTGGCAAGCTGGTACGTCGACGCAGAGCTGCAACTTGCTGCAGTACATACAGTTCAAAGTCTTCAACCTGTTGCTCGGACCCTAGCAAATCCTTGCCTGCAGAATCCTTGTTGGCAGAGAATCGTGAATCGTTTAGAAGCAAATCTACTCGCAACTCCACTGCATTACATCCAGCTGTTATATCGCCAATCTGTTCTTTGGTATACTCGCAAACATCAGCACACGTAAGCGATACAAAGAATGAACGCTGCAACGAGCTGAGATTTTGAATGACGTTTGTACCAGCTGTAACAAACTGAATCATTCGAACTGCATCATCAACCATTTGACCCCATCCAAATTCTGGTTCGGAATGCACATACAGTGTATGTGTGCTGTGGCGCTTGTAGTCTGCCAACCGACGAGCAAATACTTCCTGTGGAGACTCGCCGAGTTTGTAAGCAGGACGTGTTTTGTCACGTCCCAAATATTCACTAACTTGGTTGATATCCGCATACAAATGCAACACGAAATTCCCCACATTTTTCCACGCCATCACCAGTTCGGAAGATAGCTTGTTTTCCAATAACCCACCACCACACGATATTACCGTGTTTTTATTTGTGTCTTTGTTGCTTAAAACGGTTGCAAGGCACTTGGCTTCGGCCGTACGGAATCCATCCCATCCATCATCTGCTATGATTTCTGGAATTGTCTTTTTGTGCTGCTCTTCTAAATACGTGTCCATATCAATAAAATTGTATCCCAACACATTGGCCATCTCTAAACCTAGTGTGGATTTACCGACTCCTCGCATTCCAATGATCAAAATTGAATCTGTCTTTTTCTCAATCTCTTTTTTATCACTTGTTTTAACCTCAGTTGCTGCCGCTGCTGTCAATTCTGGTGCTGATGATGATGATGAGGTAGGAATATCACATCCACGAATACAAATCTTGTACTTGGTGGTTAGCGCAGTCCACCATTGAGGCCAAGTCTTCCCCACACATCTTCGTTCGTCAAATACCAATCCTGGTCTAACCACTGATGCCAACACACTCAAACTCATAGCCACACGGTGATCATCATAACAATGGATAACTACTGATGTCTCGTTTCTTTGCTTTTCTCTTGCCTTGTCATTCAGTTCGTCCAAGCTGATACCTTTTACATCTATTCCATCTGGATCCACTTCTGTCTTGATTCCCAGCTTTGCCAACTCAGTAGACAATGCGACTATCCGATCACACTCCTTGACGTGCTGGTTTGCAATTCCTCTAATCTTTGTTATAGACTCTGTGCCTTCTTTTCCCGCCGTTGCCACCGCCGCCAATGCTGTTGCTGTCAAAAATGCATCTGTCATAGGCTCCATATCAATCATCGGAAGCGGCTTTAGACCTCCCAATGCTGGTCCTTGCACTGTTGTCGAGTTCTTTGTCTGTACAACATCGCATCCCATTGGTCGCAACACATCAACTGCAAACTTGGCATCGCCCTGAAGTGAGCCCGAACCAATGTTTGGAATTGTGCACTTGGTTCCTGTAATTGCGGCAAGTGCTAATGGATACGTAGCTGAACTTGCGTCACTCTCGACCCGGTATTCAGCTGGATTTGTGTAGCTGCTCTTTGGAATTCGGTAACGGTGTGTGTTTTTATCTCCCAACTTTTCCACATTCACTCCAAACGCAGACATCATTGCGATCGTCATATCAATGTAACTTTGTGATATCACTTGATCACCAACCAATTCCAATTCGATTTCCTGCTGTGCGTATGGTGCACACATCAATAACGACGATACATACTGTGAACTAATTGATGCTGAAAGTTCCACCTTGCCCCCTGGTAATCCCTTGGTGCTATTACGTACTTTCAGCGGAAGACTTCCCTTCTTTTCTTGATACTCGATTTCACATCCATTGCTTCGCAGCGCATCTACAAGTGCCCCAATTGGCCTCTCCTTCATTCGCGAGTTACCAGTAAGCACTGTGGTTTTTTCTTGTTCTGTAACTATCAAGTTAACAAACGTAGTTAAGAATCGAGCCGCAGTACCTGCATTTCCAAGGTACAACTCGCGATCAGGAACCACCAAACCTTCACCCCCTCCTCCTTCGATCACCAATACCTCCTCCGTTTGCTGGTCTTCTGCCTCCTCCTGCTCCCAACTGACTTTACATGCACCCATTGCCACTAGCGCATCCAGCATCACCTGAGTATCGTCACTATGTAACATGTTGTGTATCTTACATTTTCCTTTACCCAGTGCTGCCAAGATAAGTGCTCTGTTAGATATAGATTTACTGCCTGGCGGAATTATTACTACCGCACTATCCTCATCTCCCCCTTTACCAACGCCTTGTCGCTTTTGCAACTGCTCGGTGCTTTCAATTCCAAACACTTCAACCGACTTTGCCAACACTTCGCGTACTACATCGTCCTCTACACGTGACGCCTGTTCCTCAACCGTGTCTCCAATCTCTGAAAGCAAAACAACTCGTTTCTTATTTCCTACATTCTTTTTATCTACCTTCATTGTGTTCATCATGTTTTCCAATGTCACCCGCTTAAGTACTTGCGGTGGAACCATTTTGCTTACGTATGCCTCTTCGTATGAAATCGGAAGCTCGTACTGTTTGAAACACTTTGCTAATCTGCCTACGCTGTTAGCATTCATATATCCAAGTCTATGTGACAGCTCGGCTTCCAACACGCATCCAATTGACACACACTCTCCGTGCAGCATGTACGGTGTCACAATGGCCTCCAACGCATGCCCAAGCGTGTGTCCAAAATTCAAAAGCCCCCGCAACCCTGATTCCCGCTCGTCAACTGTAACTACATGAGCTTTCATCCGTACCGACGATGAAACTACTCTTAGCAACAGTTCTTGATCCTCCTTCTCGCTTTCACTCTTACCTTCTTTATCCCCTCCCTTCAATGCTCTTCTGATGTTTTCACGGCTTCGCTCCAATACCTCAAACTCCTCCATACTCCAAATTGCAGCGCTTTTGATTACTTCTGCCATTCCATTGGCAAACTCACGCTCTGGCAACGTAGTGAGCACTGCCATGTCCATGTACACTCGCTCGGGCTGCCAGAAACTTCCAATCAAGTTTTTTCCGTGATCTGTATCAATGGCTGTCTTTCCTCCAACACTTGAGTCCACCATTGCCAGTAATGAGGTCGGTAGCTGGATAAATCTCACTCCTCGCATAAACGTAGCCGCTACAAATCCCACCAAATCACCAATAACTCCACCACCCAAAGCCATAACAACGGTGTCTCTAGTACACCCTTCCTTCAACATCCAATCTTCAAGCTCAGCCTTGGTGCTTCGGTTCTTTGACGATTCGCCAGGCTTGATAACAAGCGTCAGTAGCCTCGGTCGCTCTACGCTGCCACTTCCAGCAGTGCTCGCACCTTGGTCACCAGTTTTCCCGTATTTGGCTTCAATAGCTTGGTTGAAGGTTTCTACATACTTTTTCATATGTAGGCGCTGCAAGTTGCTATCGGTAATCAACACAAACGTAGTTGAATACGCCAAGTTGTTCAACAAGTCGTCCCAAATATAGCTGTGCATATTTCGACCCAAAATAATCGAGTCCTTGCCCAACACTGACACCTTTACCACTCCTTCGTGGCCCTCTTCTTTTGTCATCCTCGCAAGTTGTTTGGATTTTGCCATTTTGCGCTTGTTTTCCTTTTTCCTTTTCTCTTTTTTTCTCTTGCTTCCAATAGTTTTGTTTACTTTTTCAGATTTGTCCGTCCAACAACTAAAGATGAGCTTTTTCTCCTATATTTTTGTGTTTATAGATCGTTGTTGAGTTTACTAATTCTACAATTCAATTTCAACAATTTGTGTTTTGGTATTTTTAGTTTGTGGTTTAGGTTCAAGCTGTGTTTATAGTTGAATATTTTGTTCAAGTACCTAATTTCTGACCCTTTTTTTCATTATGATTTTTTTTTGGTTATTTGGATTTTATTGAATTGCTCGAAATTTATTGATTATCAAAAAATAATCTATTATTTTAACACATCCAGCTAATCACTGATCAGCTTAATCCTTGCCAAAACTAAGAAAAAAATCAGAATGAAAAGCGAATGAAATTGTCGAAATCGAACTTTTAATCCCCACTATTTCTCTGGTTTCTCTTATTTTTCATTTTTTTATAAAACCTTTTTAGTCATTACCATTCTTTTGATGTAATAAAAATAATATTAAAAAATAGGTTATAGCTTAGTGATTCATTTTGTTTTCCAACTTGTCTATACTTATCTGCATCAAGATAAATCGCTACAAATCAGTTAGCTGATCAAAGTACCGCTACTTATTCACATTCTAATATCCACAAACACTTGATACCCCTCTAGTATTCACAATGTATTCTTTTCTATACTTTTTTCAGATGAACACTTTTATCTGCGGTCTAGGATCGTACCATACAAAACAATCTAGCTTTTCTTGATCTACTAAACTCAAGTTCGAATCATGTCGTTTTAGAATTTAATCTAAAGCCAAGAAAAGGAGCGGTTAAACTAGCGTTGAATTGACCCTTGGTTGTAAACAGTGTTATTATTCTCTGTTATACCCTCTAAGCTCTTGATCCACTTCCCAAGATCCAGCTTGAACTTTTAAATCCAGACTTCAAAGACAAACATAAATATAAGAATAATCCATTACATATCTATAAAACACAAATAAAAGTATTCATAAAAAAAAACCCC
>LSSK01000445.1:0-33818 GCA_001969505.1 Zancudomyces culisetae | reverse complement strand
ATAATGTCCTGACTTTTGCTTTAAAATTTTCGCTCCGTGCCAGAATATTGCATTAAACTAGTGGAAGCTAGCCTATCCTTAAATTTTGAATATGAATACGTGTCTTTGTATGCCTTAGATTCACAAATACCATCCTAGTTCTCACTTTCTCTCTCATTCTGATTCTCACTCTCACTCTCACTTCCATCATCTTCGTCTTCATCCTCATCCTCATCCGAGCCCTCATCTTCATCGCTTTCATCTTGACCCTCTTTGAGATACTATTAGTCATTAGCACATACGTATATATCATTTAGTTATTTTAACGTTATACTCAACAGAAAATGTGTTTTTACTGAAGCAAAATACAATTTACTTATAAAAAATATTTACCTGTTCGAGTTCCTTTTCCATTTTGTGAGTAAATGAGCTATTCGCCACAATCAAATCCAATCTATACCCAGCACTTGTGGATTCACCATCCCCACCGTTTTTTGCACCGACGTCTACACTAGTAACGTCTTTTGTAAACATAGGGTATACAAGACTGACATAGTTGAACTTCTTACGGAAAAACGTTCTGATACACTCAACATCGCGATTAAAATAAAATTCAGCGTTTTTGTGAGTAACTGAAACCATTTGAGGAAAATCAATTAGTATGGGTTTTAGTGTATTGTTGTCTATCAACAAATTGAATTCATTAAAATCGCAGTGAATAAGTCCATAATTAGCCAATTTGACTATTAAATCCATTAGATCCGAATATAATCTACCAGGATTCTCGATTTTGTTGATTTGCTTTAAGGGAATCGCGTTATCCAGTAGCTCCATCACCACACAATGACGGTTTTGTTCAATAGGCCGTGGAACCGGAAACCCAAACCGAGATAAAACCTGCATAAATGCAAACTCCTTTTGTGCTGATAATCTCGACAAATATAGCCAACTTGGCGACGAGTTTTTGTTATTCGTATAATCCCTATTACTTTTTACGCTACGAAATGAAGTTCTACCCAACCTGTGGATCTTTAGTGCATATTCGCTAATATCTTCGTTATCAATTACCTCCTCCTTTGCGCGCCTCCCATGTATCATTCCAGGTTTAGAACCGCTATTTTCATCACTATTCTCGTTTTGACTTTGGGTTTTCCCCATAACTACATAAACGTCGGCTTCCTTTCCAACACCAATTTGATTTCCAACCGAAACCACGCAGTTCTTTTTGGATAATGATTTCAGTGCCAAGTAGTCGTACCCACCATATGTCAACTTATACCCATCATACTTGGAGTTTGCCACTTTTGTAATCAGATTTTTTCTCGCCAAATCACCAATAAATTTGTTGATACCACCTCCATGTAGATTTGCAAGTCGTTTTATCAGACTGGTTGGAACAATTTCGTGGTTTCTAGAGCCCGTCTCCACTGCAGTTAATACTCGAAATTCATCTACTGTTATATATCTTATCCCCTTAGCATCCAACCTCATTTTGGTTTATTTTGATCGATTCTTCTAAATACCTTTACCCTTTGATCTGTTGCCCAAAGATCTTGAAAAACTAGTAATTGTTTAAAGTTGTGTAGAGTCTGCGAAATTAGCTTGTTAGCTTGGTTTAGAGTAGTTACTGTATGTAATTTATTGTAGCCAAATGTTTTTTGAGTCGTAAAAGATTGAAAAATTTTTTTTCCTGAAATTGGTCGAATTTTTCGATTTCCAATGAAAATGCTAGGAATCCCTTAATGTACGGAATATACCTAGTACCAAATTTAATTTAACGATATATTTTTCCATTATGTTTTGTTATTAATTTATGAACATAATTAAAACATAAATAGTAGTGCGCACAGAACTTTTTATGAACACTGGCTAGAAATAACGTTCGTAAAGATATACTTAATTACTGTCATCTCTACTATATTTTTGTTGGTGGAATTGTGGAATTATAATTCGATTTACTGTGGATTATGTTAAAACTAGACAGAACAGGAAATCTTGAAGAAAAATACACCACATTTAATCACCAAAAACACAGATTTTTAATGCCGAATAAGAAATAAATCTAGATGAATATCTATTAAATATTAAAAGTGGAAGAGTACACAATAAAGCAAACCGAAAGAAAATAAAAAGGAAAGAATGGAACAAGCAAAAGAACAAAGGTTGAGGGCTGAATTGCTGAAAAGATTGGAAGAATCCCGGAAAAAAGAACAAGGTAAGGGGTTAGAAGGTAAAAATGGCATCTACAGCAGGGATGAAAAAGGTAATAAGAGTCGGAAATTTCGAAAGGACAGTAGGAGTAGAAGTAGGAGTAGAAGTAGGAGTAGAAGTAGGAGTAGGGATGGGCGTGGATATCGGTATAGAAGCAGGGATAGGGAAATGAAAATGGCTAGAGATGATAGTAGAAGTAGAAGCAAAAGTAGGGATCATGGAACACACAGACGCAGCGAACGAGGTCGGGAAAGCTATAGAGGTAGAAGCGGGGACAAATACAGAAATAGAAGTGGGGACAGGGATAGAGATATAAGTAGGGATAGAGATAGGGATAGGAACAGGGATAGGGGTGGGGATAGAAGTAGGGGTAGAAGTAGGGAAAGCTATAGAGATAGAAGTAGGAATAGATATAGGAATAGAGATAGGGATAGAGATAGAAGTAGGGATAGGGATAGAAGTAGGGATAGGGATAGGGGTAGGGATAGAAGTAGGGATGGAAGTAGAGATAGAAGGAGAGGTAGAGACCATACCGAAGTTGATGGGGAGAAATATAACGAGCAACAATCACGAAATACTGAAATGGTGCATTCTGAAAGGAGAAGGTTGATAGAGGACAGTGAAAGGGGCTACAAATATCCAGGCGACACAAGGAACAGAAATCACTCACAAAAGCGCATCGATACCCGAGAGCGCGATGAGGAAAATCCCTACGAAAAGTATGGTGATTATAGCAATGATAGAAAGATTAGGCTTTACACAGAATCGCCGACTTGTTCTGAAGAAGAAAAAGAATACGTAAAGGAAATGGCAACAATTGACAGGATTGCCAATGAATTTGAAGCTAAAAGGAGAAAAAGGAAAGAAAAGGCCGAGTCTGGAGACGATACTGATAGCGACGATGAAATCAGTTCAAGTTCTAATAGTGATACAGAGTCACGAAGAAAATCGAAGAAAGCGAAAAGTAGAAAACACAAGGGTTCTGCCAAATCACGTAGTTCTAAGAAAAGACGCAGAAAATACTCGTCAGCCTCTGAATCTGAATCTGAATCTGACCTTGAATACTCGTCGAAGTCCAAGTCCAAGTCGAAATCCAAGTCGAAATCCAAGTCGAAATCCAAATCCAAATCCAAGTCGAAGTCGAAATCCAAATCTAAATCTAAATCTAAATCTAAATCTAAACGCCACTACACGTCTGATTCGGATTCCAACTCCGAATCTGAAACACAGAGTGAGGATGAACAAAACACCGCCAGAAACAACAAGATATATGCCAGATTTGGAATCGAGCCACAAAAACATGAACGAATAGATATTGAACAACTCAGAAAAACTGTGTCCTTGAAACCCGCATCTTTGCCACAAGGAATTCAGTTTGATCCAGAGTCAACTTCTGCACCCTCTGTTGACCCTACTGCGGTTGATGATCAAGACATTTTTATTGGTCCCACCATCCCCACCACTTCAGCTCAGCAACAGTCGCTCATTGACAGCAAGGAGTTTGGCAAGGCCCTACTTCCTGGCGAAGGAACAGCCATGGCGGCATATGTGCAATCGGGTAAGAGAATTCCCAGAAGAGGTGAAATAGGGCTAAAGAGCGAGGAGATCGAGAACTTTGAGAAAGCAGGCTATGTTATGAGTGGTAGCAGACATCGTAGAATGAACGCCGTCAGAATGAGAAAGGAAAACCAAATTATCAGCGCTGAGGAGAAGCGACAGTTGTTAACGTTCAACAAGGAAGAACGAGAAAAGAAGGAGCGTAAAATTGTGTCCGAGTTTAAAGAGCTTTTGGAAAACAAGCTCAACCCATAGTATATTTTCTTGGGCTCTAGCGCATTGATGATTTAGTTTGGAAACGGAAAAAAAAAACTCTGCCCTAAAATTACATCTGAAACATATTTTTTTTGATCTTTTTGTTTAATGGCTGAGTGCTAGGCTTTTTTGGTAGTTTAGTTTTGATTTGTACTTTAATCTGTGGCATCAAATCGATTTTTATGCTTTCTCATATCCTCAAAACCTGCAAACCCAACCACCAAAAATTTTTTTGTTTCTTTTTCCATAAATCTGAGTATTTGTAATTGCCCCTCTACAGCTTTACTTTTTAAACTAACCCCTTCTGCGACTTTATATTACCATTTCAAATTCATTACTTTATTAAACTAGATTTGTAAAACGAAAATGTTTGGTGCTTTTGTACAAGTGTATCTACTGGGGGCATTAATAACTTGTCTGACTGAAGGTAGGCCCAGGAATTCTTTTACTCGCTCACATTTCTATCCCCCACCCTTGTTTTTACGTTTTTTATTAATGGCCATTATTACGGATTGAAGTCTGAATACATTTAAAATTGCGAGAAATTTTACTTACAACAATAAATGCATTTACATCGACGCTAGCTGTCTGCTATTACTTTTTCTTTGGAACCGAGAAATACAAATCCCTGAGAAATTCCTTGAAGGCAAGCTACAAAAAACGTAAGTTCACACTTTTACTATCTATACTATAGACATATGTTATAATCAAAAAAAAAAAAAGTAAAAGAGAGAGAGAACATTTCTACGCTATCAATACTCAATATATACATGTTTTCTGGTAAAGATTAATTATTTTGTGAATTTTAGTTGATGATGAAGAGAATGCCGACGACGACTCTTCTGGAAACAAGAAAAGACGCCGTATCGACAATTTGAACACTCAAATTAAGAATTTGGAAGGCCAGTCACTTCGATTTAATATGTCAAGCATGGGAATAAGTGCGTTTGTCCAGATTGCATCCACATATTTAATCGATTCGCTATATAGCAAGCAAGTGGTAAGTGTATTCGTGTATTTAAGTTTATAAACATGTTGCAATTACACCACCCGTAGATTTTGTGAGCGTGTACGACTGAATATACTCGCTTTACGCCTGATATGGTTGTAATTGACTTCATAAACGATGCTCTATAATCATATTTTGATACCTTTTTCTTTTTTTAACATTTTATAAATTTTACATAACTCCATTTCATCGCCCTTAGGTAGCAAAATTACCATTTGTTCCTATATCACTTTTCTCTGGTTTAACCCACAGAAACCTTGATGGCACCGACTTCACTGACTGCTCAGCATTGTTTGCGTTTATTTTGAGCTCAATGTCTGTCAAACCTATAATTTCAAACCTATTCGACTACTCGCTACCAAAGCGAAAGAATGGTATTTCAGAACTTGTAAGTAAAAGTTATTTCTCTATACCTATTTAACGTATCGATACCAATCTATTTTCATGGAGAGAAGATGGCATGTACTTTGATTCATTATTACTTTACGTCCTCTATCTATCATTTAGCACCTAAAATAACTTTTTAACTCATGATAAATTATAATTCTTATTGAATAGTCCAAGAAGGCAGATAAACTTGCAAATGACCTTTTTAAATAATCAACGTATCCAAGTTGTGTTTGAAATGTTTATTTATACTTTTTTTTTGAACAATTTTCTCAATAAGTTTGGGTGACGTTCCTAATAAAATATCATCCAAATGATAACAAACAGGGGGAGGATGTAATTATTTTTTTTAGTGCTAACGCAAGATTCATGCTAATTAGCTGGTACTCTCCCTGAAACTGGCATGTGTTGGGCTGTTTGGTACATCACGATTGTCCCTTTCTGTGTGACATTCAGATTCGTCCTTTTCCACGTCTTGAAAGGTAAAGCAGAGGTATAGAGTGGATGGCATCGAAAGCAAATGTAGAACACACGTTATCAAGAATAACACTAAGCCATTTATTTTCTGTGCGTTCAGCGCCCATGCAATTCCAGACCCAACACTTTGCGTGCTTTTAACAAATGCAACATATCTGGACAAGATGACATTATTAACACCTATACATCCAACTAACCACATTAATAGACTTTGGATCATTGCATCAAGCATTCCAAAAAACGCATAGATCAGACATGGCCATACATATGCACCTCCGGTTGATTTGTAACTATACAACTTTTTGTCATTGTCGTTCTGGACATCACCAAATATTTGCTGGAACTTTTTATGTTGAAAGTAGGCTGATATCCACACAGCGTTTAGAAACACGTAAAGCGTGGTTGTTGAAATTAACCCTCTTTTTTTTCTTGAAAGCTTGGAATCTAACAGCTTTGAAAAGGCAAAAGACGCCAACATTGCTGCAAAAAAGTAAAAAGCATTATTAAAACCTCTTGAGTTGGTGTCAAAGTTGTTTATGTTATATACTCCAAATTCGTATGCCGTATAAAAATTCGAGTATAAAGATAAAGGAGCCAATAGCAGAATATATTTATTTCCAAACAGCTTAAAAATCTCTTTTAGTTCTGTGAATGTATTTTTTTCATCCACGACACACACAAGAGTTCCATCGGATCTACTAACTTTGCCTGGGGGTTTTAGTAGGAGAACTAGCAACGCTCCGAATAGTTGAATCAGTCCAAATACGATATAGCCACCACTTGGAAGCGGTTTTCCTTCAAGTCCAAATAAGATAGGCACTACACTTCCTAGCACACCTCCTAGACTAAAAATCATCCAAAAAATCCAGATGAATGCACCCTTTTCATTTTCCACAGGATAAGATGTTATCAACGTACCCTGGACTGTCCATAATATTGCTGCAAAAACCCCAAGTATACCCCCCATCACAATTGTTATTGCAGCTATGCCGGTTTCGTTGAGAAGTATATAGCTTGCAGTGTATATCGCATACACAATACAACTAACAAATAATGGAATCCTTACACCCAGTCTATTTACTACTGCAGAGGAGAAAAATCCAAATATACCAAACGCTAGACCCAGTGCAAAGTTTGCGTTTGCTCCTACAGATACACTCTTCTGTCCTCCACCACCCATTGAGTTTAATGCGTTGAACATACCAGCCACGCAGAAACAAATTATACCTAGGAGTACAACCTGAGCTTTTGTGGTTGAGTAGAAGGCGTTTGTAAGTATATTTCTAAAAACCATCATTGCTTTTTCTACTCCAAGTAAAAGAAGATCAAAAATCAAAATCTTGTGAGATATAATAAACAACTCACTTTGTTGTTGGTATTATTCATTGAATTGGGCAGTATTTCAAAGCAAGTATTTATCTCTTGTTTGTTTTGTTTATACGTGTAAAACCAACATCAATGTTTGCTATGAAGCTGTAGTAAAACAACATAGTATAGTTCATGGTGATGGGTTTTTTTCCATTTTCCAAGGAAAACATGGTTAATGGGTATTGATTCCAAAGATAAAGATTATAATAGCCGCCATTGCTAGATTGGGCTTAAAGCAATAATTCGGAGAATTTCTTACAAACTATGAGCCATAATAGTGATATTAGTGACAATGTAATAGTAATAGTAATAGTAATAGTAGAACTCTTGATGTAAAATGGCCTCATACTTGCTTAGATGGACCTTGCTTCATCTTTTTTGGTACTTTAATCGATACCTACACCCTTTCTTTTGTATTTTTAGTAGATACGGACCACACCACAGTTCCTAAATCATTTTTATACAATTTGGCACCTCTAACAGCGCAAGGGTCAGAAAAAAAAAGCAGATATGCGTTAACAAGGGGTTGGAGCACCATACCAATTTAGGAATGTTGAAACACATTAATGCAAAGATAAGCTCTTAAAAAAATAACACGCACTTTCCTCTAAAGATACCGAGAGTACAACGTGCATGCATCAACTACTACTTTTAGAATTCAATAGTAAAAATTAGCTATTATTACGAGGGGCACGTTTATATTATACGTCCATATGTTTCCGTGTAGTAATACACACTTATTTTGTGGTTGCCCATATATCTCAGCGAGATTACGTACTTTTATACATAAATATTCATCACATCGCCATCCACTTTGGTTTGTTGCATTTTTCGTGGATATTTAGGATGTGGTAAGTACGCAAGAATGTGATGGTATTTGTAAGAAGACATAGATGTCGTTTCAGCATATAATACAGCTAAGCCAAAGGTAAAAAGGTAAAAAGGTAAAAAACTATTAGCTAAAGCACAAAGCATAGCGATTTGTCTTAAAAAAAGCATATGTTCCTCTTACTTTTTGGTTCCTTTGCCTTCTTTGGTTCTTTTGGCTTTCTTCATGTCTATTTGCTCAAGGAATTTGATTGATTCGCTATCATTTTCTTCAAAAACCCTTTTCATTGCAATACCCTTGTGCGACTTTGGATTAGCTCCATTATCAACCAAGTATCGAAAAAGCCGACCATCCCACACTTTATTATTACACAGATCACTGACTCCATTTCCTGTTCTCTGCCGAAGGCTGACTCCCTTGGAAACTAAAAACGTAACCAATTCCATGTCCCTAGCCCTGCAAGCATACCGTACTGCTGTGTTGCTGCAAGCCGATGGGTCAGCACCATTTTCAACTAGAAACATTATCATTTTCACTTTATCCTTACAGTGTTTTACGGCTGTTTTTAAACCATTAAATCTTGGAGGACACTTTTTAAGATTTATGGCCTTTGCTAGCAGAAATTCAAGCGTTTCGTAATCCTCTTTTTTTATCACATTTGACAGCAAGATAAAGTTTCTAATCGTTGGCTTGGCACCGCAGTCAATAAGATGTCTAATCATTTTGGGATTAAATGAAAAGTACCCGGATGCGATTCTCAGTCCGTTATCCTCGAGTTGATCAATCTTGAGTGGGGATGATTTCCAACGCTGGTTGTGACGGAGTCCAAATTTTTCCCTTCTTTCTGAGGTACCATCGTACCTGCTCTTTTTTCCAACCAAGTAGTTGATGAATTCATAGTTTTTGGCCGATGTTGCCGCATTCAAAAGTTTATATCCATTCTTGCCCATATCAAGTCCAGAGTTAATAAGAATCTTTATAACATTGATTATCTTTTTTGATCGGTACATAACCATGCTAACGCAAATTTCAAATATTTTATCGTTGATTAGATTAATATCAAAGATATTTAATGCTAATACCCATCTAAGAACTTTTGCATTTTTGTCTTTTAGAACTCGAAGCAAAAGAAATGCGGCTTGATACTTTTCTAACCCACGCTTTGTTATATAATCAAAAAGAAGCTTGTTGTTGAAGTCCAAACGCCCCAGAAGCAGACTTAGTTTTAGGTCCATTTCTAGGAATGAAGAATCTAGCATATGATTAACCCTGTTGTCGATTGTGTTGACAGTAGAACTAGAATTACCATCATAATTTTCAACGCCTTCGTCAACGCTCCCGGTGTTGCTTCTTAAAACAGAACCTGAGGATCCGTCAGCAGCGTCACCAATAAATCTATTTATTAGTGATGGATTTATCAGTGTACCTGCCCCATCAACATAGAGAAGTGAATAACCCAATGATCTAGCAAGCCCTACTTTAATTTTCATATCATCGTCAAGATACATTTTCATCACACCCAATCCCCCTCTTTTTACCGAGAAATGTACAACCAGCAACATTAAAACTATAAATGATGCAAGTTCATGGTATGGTTTCTCCATCACAGTTTCATCAGGCAGTTTAATTTGTATACTCTTAGTTTTAAGTCTAGATAATAAGCAGTACATAAATCCCAACGCATTATACGTGGGCTTAAATGTTTTTTTATCTCTTTCCCTATATATACCACTAAAAGCGTAATCAGTGGTTTGGATAAAATTTTCAACCATCATATTGATTGAGACACCATGGCTACTATATACGGTCCGGTGTCTCGAGAAATATCTCTTAGATGCCTCATCAAAGTCTATGGTTTTCTCATTGAACTTGAAGTACTGATATGTCTGCCTGTCTGCACCTTGCGGTAGAAACATAATTATATACATCCCAAGTAGCCCTTCAATTACTCTTTCCAATTTGTATTTTATACCTAGTTCAAAAAGAGTTGCGTAGTTATTTTCTAAACTTTTAACCATAAGGCTAATAAATATTTCTTGGTCTTTCAAGAAGTGTTTGTAGAACGTATTTTCAGAGTTACATATTTTTGAAATTACGCTTTTGTTACCAAATTTGCCAAAAATATGATTTTTTATCATTATTACATTTTTAGAAGCTTCGTACATTGATCTTGAGACGAGTGCTACTTTCTCGTTTTCAGATAAGAGATAAATGGTCGAAAGAGCGCTATAAGGAAGTTTGTTGAGTGTTTGATTGCAGCTTGACCGTGTTTTTTTTCCGTTCATTTTGAATTGCTTAGTTTAACCGTTGTTGCTGTTAAATATTCATTCTCGTAAAGCCGGGTAGTGATAGCAGTAAATATATTGACAAAAGAAAAGGATACCCGGGTTATATTACATCAAGACGTTTTTGTGTCTTTGGGTGTTCATTTTAGAGATTAATTTTGGTAATAAGCACACCATATAACTGAAACAGAAATAGAAACGATTCGTCATTAACAGTTGTGATTTTATCAATTTAGGAATTACAGATGGTTTTTTGAACCAGCTTTCCAGCTGTTTGGAAGGAGGCTCCAAAGGTGCCAAAGACCCATAAAAACTGAGGTGCTTCATAATGGAAGCTTTAGATTATGGTTATAAGCTATTTTATTCCCAACTGATACGTACAAAAGAAGATAGCCACATTTAAAGGACTGATCGATACTATACAAGTGAAGTACTAATAAACAAAAAATACCCACCAGCCATCACCACTTGTGTGATTCAGCGGGTTAATAATTTCCATATTCTGGCCGTGCATATTTAACTTCTCCCAAGTAAGAAAGGCATTATATAGGTAATTAATATATCTTGTTTTGGATAGTTTTTTATTTTTAAAAAACTAGTATAAAGTACTAAATAGTGGTTTTCATATTTGATTATTTGAAGGATTCAATAAAGCATCATGTTCACATTTAGAAAAGCGAACAAACTGCAAATTGGCACTTTTCAAAAGATTTATCTGAATGCCTTATATCGCTCCACCAAAACATCAAGATCGCATCTGCTAGGGGCAATGCTCTTTCTTGCGTGACAGGCATCAGCCCATGCCTTCAACCTCTCTAATCCCTCAAGCTCACTGAAACGTTTGCTACCAATGAGCATAAATACAGCATCCATCCTATCAATGAATGGAATACAAGCGATGTCAGCAACGCTAAATCTATCGCCTAATACATAGGGGCCAGTTGATGAGGTTGAAAACTCTGTAAACTTCCCGTTAACAAACTTGAGCCCATCCATTAATTTTTGGTAGGTCTGTTCCTTCTGTTCAGCATCCTTGGCTCGTATAATACCATACACATGTGGAGTGACTTTATTTGACATATACTCGATAAACAGCCTCACTTGATATTTCTCAAAATTGTCAGCTGGCATCAACTTTAGCTGTGGATAAGTTTCCGAGATGTATTCAACAATCAAAAGGGATTCTATCAGTATTCTACCATCATTGAGCCTGAGAGCTGGAACTTTACCTTCAGGATTTACTTGGGGATACCATGCTGGCTTATTGGACAAATCGATGTCTACCTTTTCGTATGGTACACCAGACTCGTTTAATGCAATTACTGCGCGTTGTGCGTAGGGACAAATAACTGCGTTGTAGAGTGTTGGTTTAGTTTCGCTGTGTGGATAAGACATTTTTGAAATCGTTCCTTGAGAATATTTCTTTTCTTTTCTTTTTTTTGTTGTATCCAAAGTACAGTTTACCTAGGACTGTTATTTTTGGAAAAGAGTAAGAGTTTGAACTTGGTTTCTCCTTTTATACTTTTCAAAGTTTTTTTCTTGTCTATCATATAGAAGGTGCCACATCCAATGCCTTTTTCGGTCAGTTTTTCAAAACATGCAAAAGCTAGCATGTTATCCCTCTTTGGTGTGTTGATCTGCAATTTTCGAAATGGGGGAAACAATTGATTACTAATCGACAATTTATGGCCATTTATGCAGCAAATTAACAGATACGCCTTTAATCTCAGTCACAATAATTTTCGAACTTTAAAGAAAAAGTGAAACAAGGATAGTTTACAATACCCTGTAAAAAAAATCAACTGCGTTATGCTCTCATTTCTTTGACAGTTTGATGACTACTGTAGCCCTAATACCAAATTGCTATAGCTGAAAAAAAAACATCAGAAATTTGTTCAGCAACTTGGTGATATTCTCAGAGTGCCTTTTCCTCGGGCTATTTCTGAAGCTGGAATACGGCGATAATGGTGAAGAAAGAGACGTATGCCACTGCCTATAATTTGCA
Source organism: Zancudomyces culisetae (assembly GCA_001969505.1). Taxonomy (NCBI): domain Eukaryota; kingdom Fungi; phylum Kickxellomycota; class Harpellomycetes; order Harpellales; family Legeriomycetaceae; genus Zancudomyces; species Zancudomyces culisetae. Next base: position 21,456 of record LSSK01000445.1, on the reverse strand, counting down.
CTTATAACACTCGTTCAACTGTTAATTCGTTATGACGAACGAACGAGTAAATATGGATATTGAGGCTCTCATGCAAACAAAAAAAAACTTTCGCTCTTAATTCATACAGTATAGTATTTACCCGGATAATTTTATTTTTAGGAAAGGGTTCTTTAGTTGGCATTTTTGCTGTATCGGAGTATAAACACCAAGACTTGTTGAATTTTCCTAGATTTGTACTAGCTAATAAATGCATAAGTGGAAAATTGGTTCTGGTTATACTGTGGAAATCATTTTCAAATGCGCACATGTAAAACCGCATATTTAAGCACCTTTGTAACCCATTGCATTTCGTCTAATAAGCATGGAATCCCTATTACATGTTTGTGTATACAAGCATAAGAAAAGTAGTAGGTGTCATCCAACCAATTTTTTCTCTTTTCTCTTTTCTCTGTTTCTAAATAAAAACAGCCGCGTGAAAAATATGCCAATAGCAGGTTATGAGAGTAAGGGAGTAAGGGTGTAACGCCCTTGGTTTTATTAATACATTCCCGTTATACCAGCTGTTTTTTCTCACCACATTTTGTAAAATGGCTTTTCTTTTAAGAATGTTAATACAGGTGGCCGGCCAATAATCAGGCTTTGCCCATAGTAATCTCTGTTTCCCACACGAACAATTAAACAGCATTCACAACCCATTTAACTCTCATCTGTCAACGACCAATGGGATTGCCAAAAAAAACTTCAACATGTTAATGGACGGTGCAGCCTAAGAATTGAAAATCAAAACTAGATTAAACAGGTCAAAAAAAGGAGAGATGCAGCAGTATTACGAACATATCCCCTCATCGAAGCTACTGAATCACCTTCTTTGTATTGTTACATTCCTTTTGACTTGCATAGGAAAGTTGTCATTGAATAAAACTGTTCGATCGTCTAGAAAAACTCTGAGAAAACGTTGTGTGTGACGATTTTCTGATTCGGTTTTTTTTGTTGAGTATTTGTTTTTTTTAGAAAACTGAATAATTCCCGCTTTAACATGAGCTGAGCAGATAAAACGTATTTTCAAACCACAATAAACATCAGTTAGTTTGCACAAAGATAAATGGAGCAAAGATATAGCAAATTATTCAATAGTGTTGAAGCTATTTAATACCAGGTGAACGTGACTTTCTTATTGGCCAAAAATCTCACATATGGTAAAAAATAAAGTAAAGTAGAATTAAACAAAAAAAATAAAATGTGGCAAATCCGCGTGAGGACTGAAAAATCTTAACCGTAAAATAATGGAAAACAGGCCTGGATAAACCATTGTTGATTACCAATCCACCTGAGAAACAAAATTTTATATGCCACAACCTGTGTTAATTCATGCGTTTTAATCTTCGTGTAAATAAAACGAGAAAAAAATAAGCGCATCACAAAAATTATTACATAACCTGCCTTCGCCTAAAAACAGGAGCAGGCTGAAAATAGAGCTACAGATAATTTCAATGCGGGAAGTGAAATCTGTTTCATAAAAGAAAATACTATGTACAATTCACCTAATAGCAGGCTAGATATTGCAAACCTTAAAACAGTCATACTTATATAACGCTTTTTGCAATTTCCCAACCACAAATCCTACTGCGGCAGAAAGCAATTAAAAAAAAGAATATAGCACTATTCTGGTTTGACTGCTAAGAAAACAAGAAAATAAAAGGTGAAAGGTACACGAAAATAGCTGACAAACACAAAAAAGACAAAAGTATGACAAAGGCAGCACACCGTTTCGATAATCGAGATAATGAGGAGGAACTGGGAGAGGAATCGCGAAGTATCATAGTCAGTATTTTGACTCAGGTAGGGACCAGCATGGACCTGTCTAAAGTCACACTGCCGACCTTTGTTCTTGAGCCTAGGAGCTTTACTGAGCGCATAACAGATTTTATGTCACATCCTGACGTGATGTTGGCTGCAAACAGAACAGAGGATCCTGTTCAAAGATTTTTGATTGCAGTAAAGTCGTACATGTCTGGCTGGCATATTCACCCAAGGGGTGTAAAGAAACCATATAATCCAGTACTAGGGGAGTTTTTCAGAGGTTCTTACGAAGTTGAAAAGGATACAAAGGCTTATTTTATATCTGAGCAAGTATCACACCACCCACCAATGACAGCCTTTTATTACACATGTCCACAAGAGGGGATACACATACACGGTGATCTGAGGCCAAAAAGTAGATTCTATGGAAACAGCGTGGGAGTAGTGCTGAATGGATTGACTAAAGTATATCTGGAGAAATGGGATGAGAGATATGAGTTAAGTTACCCAAATATGTATGCAAGAGGCATATTCTTTGGAAAGATGATTTTAGAGATTGGTGGAAAATCCTATTTCAAGTGTGAAAAGAGTGATCTGATATTTGAAGTGGATTTCAAAGTAAAGGTATGTGCTATTTTTGATTTACTTTTACTCAAACATAAAGCCTAATTATTTTATACTCGTTCGAAGATTCAAAGTATAACTTTAATAATTATATTTGTTCACTAGGGATTATTGGGTGGTAAACACAACAAGATTGCTGGAAAGATCAAAAGGATATCAACAAATAAAGTGCTGTATGAAGTTACGGGCGACTGGCAGCATGTAATGCATTACACTGTAAGTCATTGGTATCAAATTGGTTATTTCAAAAGGCTTCTCATTTAATTCCATCACATCCTCTCCTCTCTCTCTAACTTTTTTTATTTCAAGACCTCTTTGATGATAGAACCCTTAATTTTTGTATAACAAATAGCCTGTTGAAGGGAAACAAAAGGCTGCACCAGAGGTCCTTTTTGATTCAAAGGCCGAACACCGGACTCCACTCATTGTTAATCCAATAGAGATGCAGGAAGAAAATGAATCTAGAAGGTAATTATTTTTTTCGGATGTTATAGCTCTACTTTGTGCACAAACGTGAGCCTGAAATATTAAATATAGCTGTATTTTTCAACTACAATTACGCTTTCACTGATAACAAAATGTAATACTCATAATAGAAAATGGGATCAAGTATCTATTGCCATCAAAAATGACGACTTGACTTCAGCCACAAGAGAAAAATCCAAAATTGAGGACAAACAAAGACATGAAGTTAAGATTGCAAAAGAAAAAGGAATAAAGTTTAAGCCAAAATTCTTTTGTCTTGGTAAAGACGGAAGGTTTGGACCATTATTTGATATGTACAAGTAAGTTCATCAAACTAAACCTTTCTTACCAGCCATATATTAGTCTCAAATATATCACATGTAAATTTTTTTTACTGGGGGGAGGAGGGGAGATAGAGAGCAAAAGGTGTAAATTCCAAACTTAACGTTACCACGCAAAAATCCATGAATATTAGAATTTCTTTCTCTATTTATTTGTAGTTTCCCAGCAGATTGCTCTAAAGAAGAGGCTGTTGAAGATTATATATACCCAAAAAAAGTTGATAACGAGCTTGTAAATATCCCCCATAACTCGGTTTGTCTTTGTGAGAATGAAATTCCGAATTAGCAGAGACTTAAACTGTTTGATACAAATACACAAATGTACGCTGATGAATGGCTAGAATTACCCTTCATTTTTTTTATTTTTCGTTATTTTGAGGTTTCCCACCCTTTCTACTTTCGTTTTTATATTATATTTCCCCCCTTAAGTGCGATAAAACTTTGTAAATCCAAGCTAAAAACAAATTTTTTGTTTGTAAATCTACCTGAAATGAAGGGAATCTAGTGTAGTACTGGTAAATATCATAATGATGTTATCCCTTATTATACATTCTTGTTGTGTGATTTATTTCTTTCCCTTCTTAGGCTCGCTTTCGGTTTCTAATTCATGCAAGTGAATAATACGTTAAATCATTTGTATATACTCTGCATATACGCGTTGCAATGTAAATAATCATTCAAAATGTAAAAGGCAGTAAAAGTGATGAAAAAAGAAAAATCTTACTTTTGCGTGGGGCACCCTTTCCTCTCTTCTTCATCTGTTCAACTCTATTTAATCTCTCTATTTCGAGATAATCAACAGGCTTGCTATCCGAATCTTTGAACAAAGCCTTAAAGTTTCTGATTCTGGCATACTGAATCTCCTCTGGGGTCAAGTAGTACGATCCAATTTTGGAACCATATGGCTTTTTTCTTAGGATTCGACCGCCAGAGCGTGCATTTGTGGGGTTGAAGAAGTTTCCAAAGATGTTTGCCGATAGCTTGGCTATCTCTAGTTTTTTTGCCTTTATTGCTGCATTCATTATTTACTCTTCAAACACTTGATTTTGAATATTCAACAGAAAAAGTCGACTCGAAACGGGTGTGAATGCTGATAGTGTTGTCGATTATTTTTTTTGATGTAGGTAAGGCGCTGTTTAATCTGGTAAAAATTTGCTTTTATGTAGGTTCTTTGATACGCCAAATTCACCAATTAGAAAGTAGCAAAAAAGAAAAATTTTTTTTTGTGAAGCATTTATCAAGGTATGGGCTAAAAAACTGAATGTACAACTCTTAAATATCATGCAAATGATGGGCTTAGATCGAGGTGAATGAATCGCTTTTGTCTCAACTCCGGTAAATTCTCTCGGAAAGAGGCGGCTAAGAAGGCTGTTTGAAAGTTAGATAATAAAACGGTCGGCTTTGTACTGTAGAAGGGTGTGGAACTGAGTCCAGATGCTGGATATTGTATCAATATCCCCTTTATAGTCTTATAAAGGCATGGTTTATTGGAATAACAGAAAATAATAAGGTGGCCATGCGTTCGGTGCCATCAGAAAAATGAGACATATCGTAGATACTATGATATATTAAATGTAGACCGATTTCAAGGAAAGTGTGGGGGAGGGAGGTGGAGTATGGCAATTTGGGTTGGTCTAAAGCAATGGTTGACTCGGGTGGTGTAAAAGAATATTACCTACTGATTTATCTAACGCGCTCTTTAAAGTTCTAAGGAAGACGAGGTACTGTGCTTTTCCTTTGAGCCCCTTTTAGAGGATTGAACGAAACCGGTAGTCACTTACTGACTATTCCTGAAATACAAAATCTGTAGCTATATAAATGTTATAGTTTGATTGTACAAAAAAGGGTTAAGAGAGCGAACCAGAGTATATGATGGCATATAACAGCTATAAGAATTGCAATTGTAACGATATTACATGAGCATTGTATCATATATTTGTTTTGTCGTATGTAAAAAACGTATTTCCTGTCTTGATATCTAAAACAACCCCCCTTCCTGCGTTGTGTTTATGGTACAACTTATTATACCAAACTACACTCATCAAAAATTATATAATAAGTACGGCTTTGTGCTAATCTTAACTTGTGGTCATTGCATGAGCCATATACATATTAGAGTAAAGTAAAATAAACGCGGAGAATAGATGAATCACCTTGAATGTATATAGTCAACGTTTCTGATCTAGCATAACATCATTACAATATCCACTCCCGCTCCTAAACCGCTGAAAACATCTCTTTTTCATGTTAAAATTACCACCACTTTTGGTAATCACTAACAGCACAGCAAGAATAAGGCAACTTTTTTGATATAAAATAAGAAACAAGTCTTTTTATTTAAGCTAATGTGTTTTCTCAGAAGCCTAAAGACGTATATTACGTACAAAGATGAGTGCATGTAAAATATTGTGAATCAAATAGTTAGGTTTAACTCAACTAGCTTCACTATACCCTACATTAACTGAAATATAGGATTATGGTATAGCATCAACAACAGTACTAACAATAATGAGACACATAACTGCATTGTATTTATTCTAATCTAGTAACCTAATAACTTTGATAAACCCCAAAGTTTAGTATTTAAATAATCTATATAGGATTTAGGGAATATTTTAGTGAATAAACAAACTACACATGAAACACATTATTTTTCAATAAAACGATGCGCATTTATTCTTCAAATTATGTTTTAATGCTAACTATTATTATTTTTGAACTATCGCTTATAGCTGCAGTTTGGAATAATAAGAAGAAAAAAACTTGTGTACAATCAAACAAACCGTTTTTCAATTCAACTTCAGTCATGGTTCAATTGTTTATTGTTAAATATTGGGTACGTGGGCTTGTTGAAAAGCTGCTTGTCCGTGATATAATTAAACACCTCACACCCAAAAAATAGGACTCACAAAAAATGTTTTTGTTACATCCATCTATTCATTTTTAACAATCTTTTTGATAGCGTTAGTCTTAAAATATCGCGGTCTTTAATTAAAGTCCAATACTAAAATGCTAACAAAATACATCATATGTACAGTAGTTGTATCAGGCTTTACCCTGCAGTTAAAGCAAATGTTGGTAACAGACTTATAGTATTTGGAAACAGCCTTTCTGACATCGGAAATCTCTTCACCCAACCACTAACCAATGGTGTACAGTGGTGGATGGGAAGATTCTCAAACGGACCAGTGTGGAATGAGTATCTCGCAAAATGGAGTGGATCAACTTTGATTAACTATGCTTATGGTGGTGCAACATCGAACAACACAGGAATAGAGCTTTTTGACAATATTAAAATCACAGTCCCCGACGCTTACAAACAAATTGGGATGTTCAATAGTACATTTCATGGGCTCTTTTCAAAGGCAGTACTATCAAACGACATAGCAGCCATTGAAATCGGAGGTAATGACGTCCTAGATGGGCTTAGCGGTTTATCCAGTGGAGCTGTGGATCTTGATACCTATTCATCATCAATAGCCTCAAGCATTGGGTCATCTATTTCGCGCTTGACAGACATGGGTTACAAAAGAATACTAGTATCGAATATACCAGACATTTCATCAAGTGCTAGAGCTTTCACCTTTCCAGCACCATTGCGTCAACAGCTTGTCACGTTTATAACAGCTATAAACACCAAAACGCAGGTTTTTATCTCACAGTTTACACAAAATAAAGGGCTAGATCTTGAGTATATAAGAGTGCTGGACTTTTTCGGACTTGTGTACCAACTTCAGAACCCGATAGTAAGCGCCGCAATGGGGCTCAAAAATACCACTTCACCGTGCTCTGTAACAAATACAGATGGATCATTAATTTCTGCATGCACAGACTCCAGCAAATATGCATTTATGGATGATATCCACCCAACTACAAAAGTACACGCTCTTGTAGGGGCTGCAGCAAGAAGCATTTTGCTGGATGAAAAGTTTACTATTACAACAGATTCTGTGCTTGGATTGATCTCAGCCTACAAGATTGATGATATCTCTACTTCAAACAACCCACTGTTCATCGCAGACTCCTTCACTACTGGAGTTACCAATGTACCAAGTTATAAAGTAGTTAGGTCTGCTCATGATGCCGCAGCCATTGCAAGAGTCGCCAATGAAGTAGCAGCGGCATATGCTTCAGCCTGGCAATCACCAACTTATGAGGGTGCTTTGCTATCAACTACATCGTCTCCAGTCTATATCACAGGTCCATCAAAAATTCCAGCCTACTCAACAATTCGATTCTCAAGCTACATAAGACTTGGTTGCAGAGCCTAGTGTATTTTTGTCACTGGTATACATTTCCTCTTTTTTTGAGTTAATTCCCCACTGTTTCAATTTAGTTATTTTTTTAAAAAATTTCTTTAGCTATGAACAAATGATGTATATTATTAACCGATGCTTGCATTTAACGAACAAGAAAAAGACTTATTTCATACCAAACCTTATCAGTGCTGGGTATTAAAAGGACTAACTAATCAAAACCTCCATCTCCATTTACCCACTTAAGAGCCAGACCAACTTACTTCTACTACATAATCTTCAAATGTGGTATGTAACTAACTACACACATTGCCAAACCTACTCAACTGAGTAGTTTTGGCCTCAGTTGTTACCAGTAATCGATTTTTATTTATTTTACCTCAGCAAATGATATTTTATTATACTTTTAATAGCTTTAAGGAAAGTTTGGATTCACCAGTATGAGCAATTTTATCATGAACAAACTGTGCCACACTTTCACATGTGATACTAACTTTCGGTTACTAATTTGAGGGAGGTACTATTTGCAAGGATTGTGACAATACTGAAACAAATGTTTCCTTATCAATGTGAGATCAATTGTAACCACAAATAGATTGCTTCTTGCTATTCGGTCTTCCTACTCCCCTCATCCCCCTTTTTTTTATTCCGGGCTACTTTTATTTTTATTTTTGTAATCCTACCAACTATCAAACTTTTCTTTTTATTATTTCAACAAATGTATTATAAACAGTGACAAAAATTGCAAGCCAGTTGTGAATGAGTGTATTTTGGAGCAAGTTCTTAAACAATGAGTATTTTACCCATGTCTTAAAAAACAAATCAACAGTACCAGGCGTAGATTTGTGAGAAGAGTCGACAGAATAGCTGCGATAGTTTTTTTTTCAAGGAGCTGGCTACGCATGTTTATACCCAATGTTTCGTTGAGTGGATGGTGATACTGATGAAAGTTGAAACACATTTAAAAACGAGTTACAGGCTATAACCAGTAATGTTTTCACATTTGTGGTTTCGTTTGAGCAGATGAGCATCAAAAGCAGAAAGATCACAAATAGTAGAACATGTTAATCCTTTATAGCACGGGGAGGTGGGGGGTTAGGTATTCAAGCATTTGATAGTTTTGTTGGGAATAATTTTGGGATCGAGGCTCAATTGGAGAATAATACACATGTTTGGCCAGTAAACTCCGGTTTTTCATGGGTTAATTCCGGTATATGCGCTTATTGGTGTAAAAAAAACTTCGTTTAATGATATATTTGTGTGTTTTATGTCATGTTTATTTACTAAACTTATTGTACAGAGGAAAAGCCAACAATTATATTGTGGAGTTGGATCTGTTAATTTTTTTTTCCCTTGAAGTCAAGCCATGTTGAATGCATATAGTTTAGAATTTTATTTCTGGGAAAAAAAACCGTAATCCGGAAAAGCAGAAAATCGATGAATAATTATTATTTGCTTAAAATAGAAAGCCACATTTATGATTGAATTTTGATTAGCTCTGAACAAAATGATGACGCGATTCGAAAGACGGAAATAGAGAGTTTTGAAACGTGAGCGTAGGTTGGTACTTGCCAAAAACACGGACCTTTTATGAGTATTTATATAGAGTTTTGAGGTACCAGCATATTTTATTGTTGAGTGTATTCATGTTATATACCGCAAAGTTGATGGTATTGGAGGGTTGGGGGTCGCAAAGGCACTTGCATGTTAGAGAAAGAATAATAATGTTTGTTTTTTTTACGCCTTGCCCGATATGCAGTTGACTAAAAATGTCATCTTGCTTTTTTCAGAGCTATGCAAACCCAAATAAGAGCTGTACAAACTCTGATTGTTATGATAGGAGAGAGAGCGGATGGTATTTTAAACCAATTAAATAGAAAATGGTAGCTGTTTTCCCAAGATCTATAAAATAATGTGAAGAAAAAAAAGGGGGTAGATTAACGTAAACCACATTGTATTTTTAAAATGCCTGATAAACAGGTTCTAAAAAGTGCAGAAAAATAAAGCCTAACATTGTTTTGCGTTGCAACATTTGCAGCACATGAAAATTAGTAATGCCATAATGTTTGAGGTATTCAAAATGCTTTAATATAATTTGATGAAAAAAAAAGCCAATGTATAATGGAAAACAGTAGCGAATAAAAGAGATTGGAGAGATAAGTAAAGCTAAAAACCAATCTAACATGATCAGATGATAATTGTTGCAAAAATATACTGCCAGCTAACAAAATACTATAAAGCAAAAGAGAAAAAACCAGTCTGGTGATTAATACGTGTAGGAAAGGTGGGATTAGCTGAACAATTAACAAGCATTTTTTTGACTTTTTATACATGATGGGATGAACGGAACAGTAGAACGGAATGGGGGAAAGTTGTAGAAAAGCGGTAATGTATGAGGTGGTTATTTGCTGGACTGATGTGATGAAAAGCATGTTGCGACAAATTTAGCGAAATCACAAATTTGGTTTGATTGTTTATACAAAATGTAAATTCTTCAATAATCATTGGGTAAAAATAGAATAGCACCATAAGATTAAAAAATACAGCCAAATTATTCGCCAATTATCTAACCAAAAGTGACTAAAGTGAAAAAAAAACAGATCAATGTGAGTGTGGCATAGGAAACATAACCTGTGTTATTCATTTTTACGGACAATTTGTTTAATTGCCTGAATTTGTAAGTGGAGGAAAGAGTGGGAGGGAGAGGAGGGAGACGGGGGAGGGATAGAAAAAGGTTAAGTTATTACGTATACTATCACAGAATATAGTTTTAATACAAATGTGACTTTCTAAATAATGCTGAACCATTTAAACACCAACTGACTTATGCAGTACTAAATAAAGGGGAGGGTTAAATGCGGAATAGCAAAACAAAAAAGCAAAAAAATAGAAAAAATAAATGCATTGACATGCCACAAACAAAGTGGCAAAGTAATAAGGGGTAAGGGGAGGGGGGAAGATAGTAGATAAGTATGAAAAATAATCGGCCGAGAAAAAAATTAAAGAAAAAGGAACAGCTAAACATTTGGATAAGTGAAAATTCATTAAAATTGAACAATTGAAATCGGAAAGGGGGAAGGTCATAGTACCATTTAAAATCAGAAAAATAAGAAAATGCAAAAAAGAAAATAAAACACAGAAAATAGTAAATAGGAAATAGAAAAACACCAGGTTGTTACAAAAAATAACCACCAAAGAGAAACAAAAAAAAAAGTGAGGATTGATTTTATGTATAAATAGCCAAAAGTTTTTCTGGTTTTTAAATGCTTTGGATATTGTTTTAGAATAACTTTGAGTCTTAGAAAAAAGGATATATAAATATTCAAAAGTAATGACAGTAAACATGGAAAAGCTAGTGCATCTTAACAGTGCAAGAAGCAGAGGTATCCACGAAGATGAAAGAGTGGAAGCCATGCTAAAGGAGTTGGAGGAGGAGTTTATGGTTTCTGACGAAAAGATGCGTGATATCATCAAGGAATTCCACCAAGAGATGGACAATGGATTGAAGGGAAAAGAAAGTTCATTGCCAATGATCCCATCATATGTCACAAAGAGACCTACCGGAAAAGAGAAAGGATCATACTTGGCGTTGGATCTTGGAGGAACCAACCTTAGAGTGTGCTTGGTGCAACTCAAGGGGGATTCCACATTTGATATGGAGCAAATGAAATACCCAATCCCAGCTGAGGCCAAAGCATCAACACTTTTTGAATTCATTGCGGATTGTGTTGAAAAATTCTTGTTTTTACACAAAGTTCCAGTTGACCCAAGCCTTGGATATGTTCCATGTGGATTTACATTTTCATTCCCAGTAAACCAGACCGGAATCAAGAGAGGCAATCTGGTAATGTGGAACAAGGGATTTTCCGTACCAAATGCAGTTGGCCGTGACGTTGTCAACATGACACAGGATGCATTCATGAGACACCACTTGCGCGTCAAGATTGTAGCACTTGTCAATGATACAGTTGGTTCATTGATGACTAGTGGATACTCATTTCCAAACGCACAGATGGGAATTATCTTTGGAACAGGAACAAATGCTTGCTACTGGGAGAAGGCTTCAAAAATTGAGAAATACAACGGCGATGACAAGGATAGCATTGACGAGATGGTAATCAACATGGAATGGGGTGCCTTTGACAATGCCCTCAAGCTGTTGCCATACACACCATACGACAACAAGCTTAACCGCAAGTCACCCAACTTTGGATTGCAGTCGTATGAGAAGATGATTTCAGGAATGTACTTGGGTGAAGTCGCACGTAACGCACTTTTGTGGATGATTGACCGCCGCGCACTATTTGGAGGTCGCTCTTCTACCGAGCTTAACACAGGGTATGGATTCGATACATCATATGTATCTACAATTGTTGCTGATGAGTCTGCTGATTTGGAAGAGGTCCGAGTCGTTATTGAATTGTCGCTTAACATCCCCGAAACTACACTCAAAGACAGACAAACTGTCAAGCGAGTGTGCCGCCTTGTGGGCGACCGCGCTAAGAAACTCAGTGCAGCAGCCATGTGTGCCGTCCTTCTATGGAGACCTGAACTTCTAGACAGCGAAGAGGGTGTCAGTGTAGGTATTGACGGATCCATGTATCAATTTTATCCAGAATTTGAGGAATCTCTTATCGAAGAAAGTAAGAAATTCTTGGGAGAAGAGCGTGCATCAAGGTTAAAACTTGTTTTGTCTAAGGATGGATCAGGTGTTGGAGCTGCCATTGTTGCTATGATTGCTACAAACTAGATTTGTGAACTTTCCAGGTTAATAGATTGAGTTGAATCGAGTTGAATTGTCTTTCTTTTCAGTTGGGCTTTTCTCTCTCTCTTTTTCTCCCATTATTAACCTACTTGATTTGTTTGTTATTGTTTTCAATAGTAGTTTATTTATTTCATTCTTTTTATCAGAAAAATTGTTGTCAAACTAATTTACTGAGTGCTCACAGAAATAAAGGTAATAATTGTTAGATTCTTCCAGGACATGGTATACCTTTTTTTTAAAAAAAAGAAAAACAAGCAAAGATCGATTGCGCCCTTCCCCCCAACCTTGAATATTAGTTTAAAAGTGTATTGTACAGACTCTATGCAATGTCAATGTTGCACAATAGGTAGATATGAGTAGTTTAGTCTCAAAACCGTGTATGTGTGATAAGTGTAAGGATAAATCATAAGTTTATTAGGGTAGGGAAACGAAGGAAGGGGGGTGAATCTTAATTCGTTAGTACATATTACACCAAAAGCAATAATCGGTTCAGACTGATGACAAAAAACTGCTTTAGATGCTGTACTGTACTATACTATAACATATTGTATTATGCAGGGTACATTATATATACTAAAATCCCACTAATAAATAGGGGGCGGGAGGTATGATTAATTATGCAATACAAAAGGTTGTTTCAAATCAAAGTTTAAAAACAACAACGGTCTCAAGGTTTTCACATAAGTAGGGAGGCAAGAATCTGGGTGATAACAGGCACAAACACAAAGTACTTTGCCATGTGTGCGGTCTTTGGTGAGAATGAAGTGTCGGATTTAGAGCTGGTAGAGCGATTAGAACTGGTAGAGTCACTAATAAGTCGCGAGGAGATACCTGAAGAATCGGAACTACTGTCAGCAGTCGATGTGGCATTTGAGCCAGGAGTCAGGAGTTGATCCTTGGTGAGACCAGTGACTTGAACGATCCAGTCGAGGTAGTAGGCTACGCGAGTATAATAACCAGCACCACCCTCGGCACCACAAATAGGCGGGTCATCGCTATTCTCGCTGCCTGGGGCATTGCCCAAACTTGTCAAACCGACAAGATAATTTGCACCGTTTACAGGGTATGCGAGAGGACCACCCGAGTCACCATAGCAAGTATCTTGACCACTTACATTGAGTGTGCAAATGCTGGAGCCACTGTTAGAGGACCAGAAAGGGTTAAGTGTCTTGCAGGTAGCGGAGGATGAGGTGACGAGAGGGACTTTGTTGAGAACCGAGGCAGATGTGGCGTCTTCGTCGTTGGAGGTGACACCCCAACCGGCAGCGATAACGTTCATGTTGTCCTTGACACTCTCATTGTATATAGTTGCAGGTGTGGCCTTTGAGCTCGGAACAGGAGAACTGAGAATAATCAAACCAATGTCATTGCGAAGCGATGCTTTACTGAACTGTGGATGTGGGATTACTTTGGAGACTTTGTAGCGATCGTAATTGTTCCGAATGTTTGAGACACTTCCTGCAGAGACAAGCATCTGTGAGGGTGAGAATGTATAGGACAAGTTGTAGAGCAGACAATGGGCTGCTGTGACCACGACGTTATCTGCAATCAGAGAACCTGTACATACTTCAGCACTTCTAGATACTTCAGAGTAGATAAAGACTGCATAAGGGAACTCTTGAAGTGCGGCTGGTGATCCATTGATAATCCGTGCGTTGGCCGAAAGCGTAAAGTTATTTGGTATGAACATAGTTGTTTCGTTTCCATTTCCATTTCCACTGTCTTCTTGATCGCGTGGTACATAGCCGAAGACTGATGAGTTTGTGCTTAGGAGCAGCGACGCCACAATGGTGGACAAGATGTTGGATGTTTTTGAAACAAGCATTATTACTATTACTATTACTATTAGTTTTTTTTTTGTTTTATTTTATTTTATTTTATCGTTAGTTCGGTAAATATCCTTGTATTGTTTATAAAATCAAATCTTGACAAAATAAGAATGATCAGAAGGGAGAAATAGAGAGTGGATTATATTTTATTTTTTGATCTAGAAATAGTTAGTTTTGTGGGTTTTGATAATTTATGTTTATTTATATATAACTGATTCCTATATTTGATTTTAAAAGCTCCTGTTATTTTTTATACCAAGCTTTATTTAAATGGTGAAACAAGGAAAACAGTAGTGATAAGCAAATAGGATATAAAAAACGTGGAAAAATCTAAACTCATTAAATACTTTATATAAAAATCTAGTATTACAGTAATTGATTTTAAAACATTTTGTTATTGACTAAAAAATAAAAAAAATAAAAAATAGTAAAATGAACGTCTCAACTAATCTAAAAAATAAAACTGGGTGTATTTTTATTTTATTTTTGGAGATTTGTAAAATACAGCGTGATTTATATTTGACAAACTCTTTGTCATACATTTACTAAGAAAAAAAATAATGAGGCAAGACTTAGTGGTGATTGTGATTCTATTTTTTTTTTTTACCTTTGCTTACGTTATACCGTTGTTATTATTAGATGGTTATTTGAGTCTAAGCTTGTATTTTTTTTTGTTTTTTATTTTTTGCGCAGCTTCTAGTTTTTTTTACGTCTTTGATAAAGCCATACTTTTATTCAATAGCAATTCTGACTTTTTTGTATTAAAGATAAAACATTCTGAAAAGTGGTGAATAAAGGGGTGAGGGAGAGGGAGAGGGGGAGGAAATATAAAGGTAGCAAAGTAGCTGAAATTATTTGGATCAGATTTTGATTTATATAATCTTGATGATTTATTATAGATTTTGGTACCAATTGATAGAAATATAAACCAATTTTCTCTTTGTTATCCAATCAAATTTACATACACTTATGATACACAAACATAATTGCATCTTTTTATACTATTTGTTTAGTTCTAGTTTTGCATTTTAAAAAGCAAAATAGAAAATAGTGGATATTGTTGGTCAGTAATATAAGATTTTGATTAGTAATGTGTAATAAAATAAAAATGTAAATATAAAAAAAAATAAAACGGCCTATGACAGCAACAAAGCTCTCTAGTTATACAATAGCTTGTTTATGTTTAAATGTTGTAGTTTCACAGATTCATACTACAAATCAAGACCAATCCAATATAATACAATATAATACAATTCAATTTGATGTGATGTGATGTGATGTGATCCAATCTAGTTGAACAATACACACAAATAACTTGGTTGATTTTTTTTTGTTTGAATCAACCATGTAAAGATATATAATAATAGTCACAATAAGAATGGCATCTACACGTATTTTTAACCGAAATAAACAAAATACACCAAAAATTTGTTTTGTTACATATTTGTTATCACTATCCCCGAAATATTGCATCGGTTCATATTTTTTGATTTTTTTGGGGGGGGAGTGGGGAAGGGGTTTTTTCGGTACGCAAACTCTTTTTGGAATATAAATATAAATCAACAAGAAGGATGACGAATAACAAGCTATATAATATTTATTCATTAAAAAGTATTAAAAAAAAGATAGACTTGTATACATTTATTTAATTTTTTTTTTGAATATCTTGTAAAAACACAATAATAAAGAGAATCAGAGTTGTAATAAATAATAACAAGGATAATTACGTATTTAGCGTCAAGTAATTTGTCAATAAAACATACAAATCACAAGAATTAGTATCACCACTATTATCATTGCTACCATTACCAGTACCACCGCTACTACCAGTATCAGCATTGGTTAAGGTAATAGATGAAGAAGACGTCAAGGTGTTCCAATGGTACTGGTGCTTTTGTAGATGGGGATGTCCAAATAAAAACAATTCAAAATCACAACAGACATTGGATTGGGTATACAAATCCAGATTGGAGAGTCCAGCAGAGTTTAGATTTTTGAAGTCTGAATTGGTATTAGCATTGGTATTGGTACTGGTATTGGTACTGGTACTGGTATTGGTGGAAAGGATTGAATTGATGAGGTTAGTATGGTAATCAAATTTTTCCTGACTAAATGGTTCATTAACGAAATCAACACTGTGAAAAGTAGCAGCAGCAGCATGACCGGGATTCCGGGCAGGTGAGAAATGAGAGGTAGCGGGATTTTGGGACATTGTTGCTAATGATGATGGATTCCCAGCAAGGTTGTTTTTATTTGAACCAGCATGTTGTTGGGCCTGAGACGAGGGTTTACTACTGGCACTCAGTCTGTTGAATAGTTGTTGTTCTTTTTGTTTAAGAAGGTTAAACTGAGTGAGGATATCCGATGAGGATAAAAACGAGTGTGACTGTCGAGGTGGTTTGGGTTTGAACCCAGGTTTAGAGTTGGTATTAGTATTAGCATTAGCGTTAGTATTGGAATTAGGATTGAGGTTTGGATTTGAATTTTGGTTGGAGGTTTGATTTGGTCTTTTAACAGATGATGAAGATGGCTTTAATGGTGTGGTAGTGGCAGTGTTAGTACTAGTAGTAGTGATATTGGCAATATTGGTAGTAGCAGTATCAGTAGCAGCAACAATAGTATTGGTTGAAAGCGATGACATTGGAATGTTGCCCTTAATAATAATTTTATTTCCTGAGATCGAAATTTTTACATTGGGTTTGTTTGAGAGAAGAACGGATGAAGATGAAGAAGATGAAGAAGAAGATGAAGGATGAATAGTTGAAGAGTCAGCTTTTTCAAAATTGATCCTGAGCCTTTTTGTTTTTACTATTATATATATACATACATACATATATATAACCAAATTGAATGAATAAAAGTACAATCCTGAATACCATCAAAAAAAAAATAAAAAGTTTTAAAAAAAATAAAAAAGAGATGCAAGGTAGAAAAGAAGAGACCATGATATAAATAGATTCATTTACATGTACGGATATTAACATTACTCACACCATAATTTATATTGGCACTCTTACTATTATTGTTAGCACTGGAAGATGGATGGTCGGGCGAGGAACACGGAGATGAACCCGATGAGGAAGATGAAGAGGAATACACAATTGGCTTGAGCGTATTGTTGTTTGCAGCGGTGTTTTTGCTTGACAATGCTACAAGAAAAAAAAATTAGTAAATAAATAAGATGTTTAAAAGAAAAGTTCGCATTAAAGCAATAGGGGTAAATAAGACAATTACATTTATTATCGGAATCGAAGGCCATTAACTTCTGCTCCAACATCAGCGAATCTCTAGGATGGGACGAATACGAAGAGTGTTTAGAAGTAGAATTGACAGAGCCCGAACTGTTGCTACCGGCAGCAGAGACTCTGGATCGATTGCTAAATGTAGCAGGCTTGTTTAACACGACAAAATCGTACAGCCGCTTGACAGTTTCGTTATCGAGCTGTTCAATATCCAGTTCAATCTCTTCTTCCTCGCTGATAAGATGCGGATAAGCCGATTTGATTATATCTATCGCGGTTTGTAGCTTATCAAAAGGCAACGATTCGATTTTGTTTGAAAGACTCTTCTTTTGAGCCAGCGTTAGGTGCACGTTTGCACCATTATTAATTGACATTTTAGAGTCGTATTCATTACTTAGTGACTCAGTTGTGCTCCCACTAGCTTTCCGGCGGTGTTGCTTAGTGGACCCTGAACTCGACGTCTTTCTCTTTGATTTCGATTGGTGTTTGGATACAGAAGACGGACGCTGCTTTCCTCTTCCTGATGCTGAAACCGATTGAGATGAGGTCAGTTCTTCGTTTCTCTTGTATTCATCGCTCTGTTTAAGAACTTGGATTTGTCTGGTGATATCCAGCAGACTCTGTTCAAGCGATTGAATCAACGACGAGTCAACCGATGTCGTTGAGCTTTCTCGGCGACGCGAAGGTTTAGCTTGTTGTTGAATCTGTTCAGCAGTCGGTAGCTCAGCCCATTTCTTGTCAAAAATTTCTTCAAATCGTTTCCCAGCAAGGTGGACAGGATGATTTGGTGGATTGAACTTGTAACAGTTGTTAAACATTAGCCGAACGTCCGCCTCAAACTCGTCTGATGAATTGTATAATCCAGCGTCGTATTTCTTTCGAATCGTGCCCAAATCCATTGGGTTTTTAATAACCTTTGGGTATTGGGGAATGTTCAGCTCTTTCCAATCCACTGGCTCGTAGAATAAGTATCCTATGTCTGTATATGTCTTTTTAAACATTTCCCGTATCACTGTCCCACAAAACTTCAGCCGATGTGCTTCTAACGATGCCGTAGTTACTCCATTAGCACCCGTTACCGATGAAACTGATCCTTTTTTGTGACTCTTCCCCGCATTTACATTGGTTGGAATATCCTTGCTTGGTGGTGGATGTGTTTCTCGTTTTTGTCTACGCACCTCTCCTTCCTTCTCCACAACTGAATCTGGCTTCACCACCGTGTTCGCCGGCATCTTCTTCAACTGGTTTCTAAACGCATTTTCTAAATTCTGTGCCATCAGACTCACTGGCAATTCTTTCCCATTGTACAAATAACAGTTGTTAAATATTAGTTCCATGTCTTTAATAAAATCTTCCACTCTCGTATACTTCTGCTCCTTAAACCTTCTTTCCACCGTCCCCAAATCCATTGCATGCTTAACTATTATCGGATAATCGTGAATCCCCAGCCCCTCCACATCCACCGGCTCCAAAAACGGTCCTGCATCTCGGTGTCTCTTCAATGACCTCAGCATTGCCGCTATGTATTTGCTTTGCTCCTTGCTTATCTGTGTCTCTCTGTGTTCTTCACCTTCTATCCTGGCCTTTTTGGCCTCTGGCTCTTCTTTTTCTCTCTCTCCTATGCGATTCTCTTCCTTCTTTTCCTCCTCTTTCACTTGGTCTTGTTCATTTTCTTCTATCTTATTCTCCTTCCCTTTTATCTCTTCTACGTCTTCTTGTTTTCTCTTTAAGTTCTCTTTAATAATTTCCTGACCCTCCACTTCATCAAATGTATCGAGCCCAGTCTCAGCCTCCACAGCTACTCGACTCTTTTCTACTTTTACCTCTTCGCTCGCTTCTACTTCCATTTCCCTTTGTTTATCTTCCTCTTCACACATATCCAACTTTTGTTGTTTTTCTGTTTCTGTTTCTATTTCTATTTCCACCGGTTTTGTCTCCGTCTCTTTCACATCCTCTTTTGTTTCCAAATTCGTTTCTGTTCCCTTTTCTACTTCTACTTCCTTTTCTACTTTTACTTCTTTTTCTATTTCCTTCTTCGCCTCCAACCCCTTTCCTTCCTCTTTTTCTACTACTTCGCTCATTTCCTGTTCTTTGATCTCCTGTTCTTTTGAAGGTTGACTCGCTAGCTCCATATCCTCTTCTTGTTCTCCAACAACTTTACTTTTTTCATTTTCTTGATCATGCTCTACTACGCGTTCCTCCATTTCATGCTCTTTAATTTCTGCTTTTTCTTCCTTCACTTCCTCCTTTTCACTACCAGTAATTTCAGATTCTGTTGGTACATCCTCGAATTTACATTCTTGCTCTAAAACCTGTTTTTCATCTACTTCCATATCCTCTACTTTCTCATCGTTTTTTTCCACATCCTCATCTCGAATATTTTCAGCTTGTTGTGGGTTTTCAGGTTGTACTTGCTCCTGAGAATGTTCTTGTACTTGTTGTTGCTGAGGCTTGGATATTTCTGTCGCATTCTTCTTGGCGCCCACATCTTGCTCCAATGTAGGTTCTGCCACGTTTATTGCCATCATCTATATTTTATATTTTTGGTTCTATATCTATTCTATGTAATGCCAATCCCGAGTTTTCCTATTTCGTCTACAAATTTCTATAGTACAAATCGACGATTTTATTTTCGAATCCTTGCTAATCTAAGTCTATTCCAGGTAATTCCTATTGCTTGATTTGTTTTACAAATAAAATATAACAACATAAAAAAAAACATACATAGAGAAATATCAAAAAATTATTTGTTTATGCAAGAGAGAAAAATAATTAAAAACTCGTATTTATTTATCATGAAAAAATTCAATTCGTACTTGTATAATTCTTATATATTGACAAAAAAAAAATATTAGCCAAGTATAACAAATGAGCAAATATCATTTAATTTTCTACCTCCTCCCTTATCCCCTCCCCCTCCCTGTTTCCACCTCTTGTAATGCCGGAATATAAATAAAACAATCCCGTATCAAAATAAAAAAAAATTTTTTTTAAACTGGGAAAAAAGAAAAAATTAGATGGATTGATTACAAGTAGTATTAATGCGCTGATTGTTTTCAATGTTTTTTATTTTTTATTTTTTTTGAAAACGCAATGTTTACCATACATTTAATAATAACTGGCAAATCATTTAACCAGTGTTGCACTTTTTTGTAATTTGACAAGTCACGAACTTGCAAATAAAATTGAAATATAATAATACCTTCCTAGAATTGGCATTAAAATGATCTCGAAATTGTGGGAGAAAAAAAATAATAATCCAAATTATATTCTTATGTTTATTTTCTGGCCCCGTTCATTAGCTTGTGTGTTTGTTTTATTCTACTTTCATATACATTGATAGATTTTCTGGCGGAAATTATGACAACCCTTTTTACTGATTCTAATAAGTATTCGTGTCTTTGTTTATATTTTCTCTTTCGCTACCTAAAATTAATTTTTTTGAAGTCCAGAAAACATTTTGAAGTATTTGTCCATATTGTTTATAATCCTTTTTCTTTTATAGAAGAATAAGCAGTTAATTTCGCCAAACTTAAATAAATGGTCAGCTAACCGAAAAAGTTTTGTAGGACGCAAAACGCAAAGAAGCGGTAAATGGTGGCAATAGTGGCTCTTGGTTTTTTTCCAGTCATGTGTTAAGAGTTGTAACTGTATATTGGCATCTTTTTGACATACATACTTTTTAGTTTTATTATTTCTTTTGCTTTAGTAACGTGTGCTAGGTTGTAAACTGTTTAATCTTAGGCTTACTCTCAGTACCAAAAAAAACCGCACGCGACATAACACAAATCCAACACTACACAATCAAACACAACACAACACAACACAAGATAAGACAAAACAAGGCAAGTTAGTACATGGATAGTGTAAAAAGGAGCAGTATTTAAAAGTACAGAATTAAAAGGATCTACATGTATTTGAAACTGCTCAAAGTGCGCATAGGCTTTTTCCCACTAATAATCATTTGATTCGTGTAACTTATATTTGTATATTTTTGGTTGGAGCACATGAAAGAGCAAAATAAAAACAATAAAAAAACAATAAATCCAAAAATATTTACGTGTAATATTGCCAATCAATCACCAGTGACAAGGTTTGTTTTTATCAACAACCAATACGCGAATCATCTCACAGCACGATACCTAATACCTA
>LSSK01000444.1:0-30008 GCA_001969505.1 Zancudomyces culisetae | reverse complement strand
TAGTAATAGTAATAGTAATAGTAATAGTAATAGTAATAGTAATAGTAATAGTAAAATAACTAGTAATATCGGAGGTAGATTTGTATAGAACCTATTTTGTCAATATCATGATGTTTATAGCTTGTTCTGAATAAACTACAAGTGAGAGGAAAAAAAATTATTGATAGAATTGGGGGGGTGGGTGGGAGGTATATATGAAGAATGTAGATTGGTAATATGATATGTGGGTAAAAAAAATTTGGCAAAAAAACTAAATAAAAAAATAGAGGTGCAATATTGACACCAAAAATCCCTTTTTGTGAAACCTCCAATAGTTTTATTTTTTTAAAGCAAGTGTACAAAAAATAAAATAAAATAAATAGGTATGAAATACACGAGACTAAAAAAATCAAAATAAAAAAAATCTACAGTATTTTATAAACATGTATTTGGTTATATTATAATATATTATTATACATCATTTTGTTTTTAACAGTTCACTTGCATTTTTCCGTTCATTTAATATTTTTTCATAATCCATTTATTGTCCATTATTCATTACACTCATATTTCTTTTTTTTTTTCTTTATTTTTTTTATTTCAAAAAAAGGGAGCGCGACTTGTTACTATTATCATTGATAAATACATTGTCACTGGTTCAAACTAATAGTATAATAAGCTTATAGGTAGGTTATCTATATTTTTGATTTCAGACTTTTAAACTTATAGGGCAAATATAACAGCTATAAGGAGGGAAGAGGTTTGCCATTGTTAAAGGCGAATAAGTTTTATTCATAGCACATACACACGCTATACACACGCATATAATATATTCCGGTTCCATTAGTAGGGTATAGGTTAGTAAGTTCAAAGACGAAAAGGGAAACTGAGTGGAAATCGAGAATTGTGTCATTTATTAATTTGCTTTTCTCAAGTAGAAAGCAGTGCTAGAAAGAAAAGGTTGGTGATATTTGCTATCATATTTGTTATCATATTTAGTAGTATTATTATTGTTTTTATTATACAAGGGGATTGCACAAGAGTATTTCCATATTCTTCCCGGATAATGCAAATTGATAAACAAGAATTTCATGTATTATGACTTTTATTTTAATATTTAAAAAGGGTAGAGCAACAAAGTAAATTGCATAAAGATTTAGGTACGAGTGACGGATAATAGGATAAGGTTGAATAAAGGATAGAAGAGGAAGGGGAGGAGAAAATGTTTAGCAACTTTGAGAGCGAATTCAAAGCAGCAGACAAGTGCTTGCATATATATAGCGACAAGAAGTTTCATCCAGATGGGAAGGATCCGTTTAGTAAATGGAGTACTAAGCATCCAAAGTTTCCATGGCAATTTGGACCATTAGTAAACAAGACAGAGACAGCTGGGTGCGGATCGGTTGAGAAGAAGAAAGTAGAAGTTGATGTTAAAGTAGAAGAGAAAAAGAAAGTAGAGGTGGGGAAGAAAGTGGAGATAGAAGTGGATGTGAAGAAAAAGGTAGAGGAGAAGAAAACAGTAGAGGTAAAGAAGGAAGAGGTTAAAAAGGGATGTGGATGTGGAAAGGCAGGATGTGGAGGAGGATGTGGAGGACACCATCATCACCACCATGGCCATCACCACGATCATGATCACCACCACCACCATCACGATCACTGCCATTGTAGTGGGAGTTTGTGTTGCAAAGTCGTAGAGGTCCACAAATACTACTACGACAACAAATGCAACTGTAAACCAGCCCCTCCTCCTCCTCCTCCTCCACCGCCACCACCACCACCACCTCCACCAAAGCCCAAACCAATTGATTCGTGGCAAATCTATCCTTGTTACAAAGTAATAGATGCATACAAAATTGAGGAATCTGAGTGGGTTCCCGAATTCAAAGTCTATCAGAGCGACAAGATGTTCCAAATCCACTGCTTTGTTCCAGGCGCCGACAAGAACAAGCTGATTGTTGACATTATCTGCCGCAAGGATGTGTGTATTCGCGGTGAGGCCAAGTACCATAGCCATTGTGGATCATGGAAGAATGTACCACATCATTGCCAATGTACCTTGGTGGTTCCCATGCAGTTTAGATCCGGATTTCCTATTCCACCAAACTGCATTTTAGAAAAAGCTGTTGCGACTTTTGAAGCTGAGGTTTTGGTTGTTTCTATTCCCAAAAAATAACATGCCATATCCTTTTTTCTTTTTTCTTTTTACTTTTTACTTTTTTTCGCATTTAATCATTTATTATTATTTTACAATTTTTGATTTTTCTATTAATAAACTATTATTAAAAAGTCTTTATAAACCTTTTTCTCTATTAATATTTTAAATATCTTCTCTTATTCTCTCTCTCTCTCTCCCACAAACCCGTTATCTTACTAAAAACCACTTTTACAAAAACGAAAAAGAAAAAAGAAAAAGAGTTACAATATACATTCAAGATGGAAGCTCAAGATGCTGAAAGCTTGTAACATGCTTGGTTCTTACAAATTCTCGAAGAGCCTGTCGACAGAATGCCGAAACTTCAAATACATCCGATAATGGAGAAATTGGATACAAGAGCGGAAGGTAAGGCAATGTGTTTTGGCGGTGTGATTCGTTATCATACACTTCATATGTATCTCGCACAATATATTTCTGACGAATGTTGTCGTTATTATTATTATTCGTATTTGTATTAATATTATTGTTGTTATTGCTACTGCTATTACTATTGGGTGTGGATATTATAGATGATAAAGATGAGGAGGACGACATGGATGTCGCTGGCGTGGAGAGCGTACATCGGTTCCACAGTTCAGGCAATGTTTTCATGAGATGGTGTGGTGAAAAACAGTTCAGTGCGTTGAGTTCAGAGTACCAGTGGTTGCAATAAAAAGTACTCTGTGTGGCTTGTGAAACCAATCGCATAAGAATACCATCACTACTACTACCATTATTATTATTATTATTATTATTACCAGTACCATTAGAATCATGAGAAGGAGAAGAGTAATATGAAGAAGGAGATGGTGATAATTTTGCTGTAGCTGTTGCTGTAGCTTTTGTATGTCTTTGCTGTCGTAACAAGTACTCGTTACACAATGAATTGCAAAGTTCAACGCATTGATGGTTAACTGTTGCAAGTAACAACGCCGCAATACCCGCCAACAACTCGTAATTCATTTTTTTCTTTTTGGCTTGTGTCGACATACAGCTTCTAAATACATATTTGCCCAACTCATTTAGACTCATCCAATTATCAATCACCGAAAACCCATCTTCAGACACCGCTGACCCGTAATGAAACCCTTCTACAAAGCAAATAAGCGCTTCTGAATAACACACCATTGTCGCCAACCCACTATCCCTACTACTGTTGCCACCACTACCTAGTTTATCTGCAAGGTGTTTGTATCGCCTAGCCAACGAATTGAACTGATTGAATCGATGTCGGTACTTATCAACTGTTTCTTTGGGAAAATTTATCTGTCGTTGTACCAGTTTTTTCACTATTGGTTGCTGTTGCTGTTGCTGCTGTTGTTGTTGTTGTTGTTGTTGTTGTTGTTGTTGTTGTTGCTGTTCTTGACTACTATCCGACCTTACCTTTTTAAGAGGTTCACTTTTATTTTGCTTCTCTACCGTTTTACGTTTCGGTGCTTTTCCTATCACCTGTTCACCATTTTTTTGTGATTTTATCATCTCCCTGACCATTTGAACAAGATCGCGATCAAGTTCAATTTTGATTACACCCTTATTACCACCCTCTTTTTCCTCAATATTATTACTATTACTATTACTATTACTATTACCACTAACACTAACACTAACACTACCATTATTATTATTATTATTGCTATTATTATTATTATCATTACTATTGCTATTGCTATTGCTATTGCTGTTGTTGTTGTTGTTGCTATTCTGTTTATATTTCCCACCAATAACATCGCGTCCCGACATTCCAGAATTTAAACTGCTATTAATATTGCTATTACTAATACTACTACTAGCAATAGTACTTGTAACAGCTACACGTGTTGAGGTTGGTTCTTTGACAACCGTACTTTTACTGGTACGATTTGTATTCTCATCCTTATTAGTAATAACGGTTCTAACACTTGTTTTCAGTCTATCCAGCTTGCTTGGTAGTGGTTGTAGCATATCATTTAATACTCTAGTAATCTCGTCTGCCTTGTGGATTCCAAACACCCCAACCCCAACCCCAACCCCAACTCCAAACATCGCTTTATCACTTGCACCATTATTGGTTTTGCCATCCATTTGGTCCTTTGGAGCGCATTTTGTCATATTGGGTGTAGAGTCTTTATTACGTTGAGGTGTTACTTCGTTTCCAATAACATTTATCTCTTCGACATTTTGCGACCTACTAGCCATTTCTTTGACAGTGCTGACAGTACTGTTGGTATAAGGTGTATTTTTGAGATTCCCACCCGCCATCATGCCACTCTTTTCCTTTACATCCATAGTCTTTTCATTTGTCTTTTCTGCTTGAATCTTGCCATTTGTAGTCTTGGTAGCAAATTCATTGTTTTTTTTGACATTTAATGTGTACTGTGGTTTGTTGGAATTACTTGTTGCTTTGGAGTTGGTGTTGGTATTGCTCGGAACATTTGAACCCAGTACGCTTGTGTTTAAAGTTGAATTTGCCACTGGCTCTTTAATTTCCTTTTGTAATTCATTTTTTCCTTTCTCTACATCTTTTTCTTTTTCTTTTATTTTTACTCTTCCCTTTTCTTTTTCTTTTTCTTTTTCTTTTTCTTTTTCTTTTTCTTTTTCCTTTTCTTTTTCCTGCTGTTTTTGTTGTTGTAACTTTAGGGCTTTATTTCTAAAATACACATTGGTAAATGTGTACCCATACTCTGTTTTTTCGACCGGTTCCAAGCCAAAATGTAAACGGAATGCCTTGGCCGCCTCCAATATCCGCCCTTGTTGTTGAATTTCATCTCTTACCAATCCTTCCTTTACCTCGAATTTATTTTTTGAAAAATCCATTTTTCAATATTTCCCTTTTCCCTTTTTCCTCTTGTATTCACTCTTTCCTTATTTTTTTTTAAAATTCTTCTCTATTAGCGTTTTTTTAATTTCCTCATGTGCTGTAGGATAAATAATGATGGTAAAACTTTCAAAAGAGACAAGTGTGTGTGTGTGTGTGAATAAATGATTTTTGTTGGATTTCTTTCTTTCTTTCTTTCTTTCTTGCTTTCCCTAACTTGTTATTTAAATACAATCTATTCAACCCATTTGAGACCGTTTTTTCTCCTCCCCCCACCTACTTTTCTTTTTTTCTGATAATATACCTTGACTTTATATTTTCAGGTTTATAAATGTATACATATATAATATATATATACGTATATTAATTAATATTCGAGTATAGTATAAATTGCAAATGATGTTGGTATTCTTCAAGTTAAATCATGTCTAGTTTTAAAGGAACACTCTCCTCCCCCCTTCTTGTCAAATAAAAAGTAAAATAATATAAAGTCTTTTTTGTTTTATTTTTGTAGTAAAATGTAGTAAAATGTAGTAAAAAAAATTATAGTTTTTTATCCAACAAAAATGAATTAAAACAAAGTATTGCCTTGTAATATAGGTACAAAAACTATTCTAAATTGACCAAATAGCGCAATTGTATGTAATATAATGTATCCCTCCTTTTTTCCGATACCCTATTTAACTCTTTATTTTTATTTTTTATTTTTATTTTTTGGAGTTGTAAAAGTAAAGTAAAATAAAATAAAATAAAAAATTGCTATTACTGCTAATCTGTATTAGTTTTTTTTAGCTCTATTTTTCTTTTTTTTTTTTCTTTTTCTATGTGTCTGTGATAGTACCATTTTTACACACAAACTATATTCAGAAAAAGAAAAAATAAAGAAAAAGAAAACTCCCTCCCCCTTCCTCCTCCACACACCAGTAATTATAGAATCAATTAAATTATTATATTAGATTATCTTGTGTTTGATTTTTATTTTGGTACTATAAAGAGCAAAAGATTCATATTTAATAAAGTTAAATTGTAATTATATACTTATAAATAAATTAAGGGTAAAGGAAAAAAAGGAAAAGGAAAAGAGAGGAGATATTTTTAAACTAATCTAGTTGTATTTATATTATGCCTGGCCAATATCTTTAATTTTACTATTGGATAGGTTTGTAATCATATCGATATACTTTTTTGTAGCATTTTCGATCTACAAACATACATTAACATATTTATAATAACATTAAATGGGAAAAGAATAGGAGAAGGAAAATGTACAGTTACAATTACAGCTACAGTTGCAGTTGCAGTTGCAGTTGCAGTTACTTTATAAAAAACAATGAAAAAATAAATAAATAAAAAAACTTGCCTCATCTTGCCAGTACTTTGTATCATCCTTGGAAACTCCACTATATTTGGCAGAATTGGTTTTCAACAGTTTTTGGCATTCTTGTCTATGTTTTCGAAGTACAACTTTTTGAGCTTCGGCTAGATTATTGACTTGTTTGGTCAAGTTTACTCGTGTCTCTTTACTAGGTCTATTTATCAATATTTATATTGCATTTACATTGCACTAGACAAGCAATAAAATAAAATACAAAACACAAACAGAAAGAGGGAGAGGGAGAGAAGGCTTACTTTGGTATAGGTACTACAATGGTATTAGCTTCGGCATTAGTTATTGGGTTCAATCCAACAACCACATTACTCGTGCGTATCGCAGTATCATAATCACGCATTGTGTAATCCACAAGATTGGTAGGAATCACCAACAGGTTTTTGCCATCCTTGATTGAAATATTCGCCAGGTTTGACAATTTACCACCCGGCCGTCCAGATTGTTTGTGGCTGGATATCACAATATCCTTCAACAATGCAGGATTGGGTTTCCCAACTTGTAGCTTTGAATACTCTGATTCCAAATACTTTACACAATTAGATAGCTTTTGTGAATATGCTGGTAAATCAACCAAATCAACATCCTCAGTTAACATGGGTGAATTACCCTTATTATTACCACTGTTGCTGCCACTACCACTACTACCACCACCACTAGCACTGCCACTGCCACTGCTTTTTCCTTTTTTCTTGTATAGAGTTACCGACGTGCCAAACAAGACTGTCTTGCAAGTACTGAAGGATCTGGCAGTCGATTGTGTATTGGCATGTAAATTGGAGCTAAGCCCAAGACTTGTACTTTGAGATCGAATTGCAGTAGTTGTAGTAGTTTTTGTGATTGGTAAGATTGTTATTGCCGAATTTAAAAGTCTTTTTGAAATCATTTTTCTATATTTCTTTTCTTTTCTTTTCTTTTCTTTTCTTTTTTTTATATTTATGTTTTGTTAATAAATAGGTCTTTTAAAAGTCAAGATAACTTAAAATCAGATTATAATAATAATAATCCGATTAAAAAAAAATAAACGTTATAGGTGGTAGGAAGTAAAGTGAAAAAGATCTAAATATTTTTTTTATTCATCCAATCAAAATAAAAAGATTGATTAAACTATTTTTGTAATTGTATACCTTGATGATACAGATAATAAATAGAAACAGAAATAGAAAAAATATATATATAAATAATAAATGATGCGTTAATAAAACAATTGGATAAATTAAATGAAAAACTTCTTGTTGATAAACAAAACAAATAAATTTAGGTTAAAAACAGCAGCGTTATTAAAGAATTGAAGCGTTGGTACATTATCGTATTGTAATTTCAAAAGTTCGTGTAGCGTTATAGAGTCATGGAGAGGAGTTGGAGAACCCAACGCCTTGTATTCCATGAAAATTGTACTTGAATTACCACTAATACCATTATTATTACTATTATTGTTATTAATACTGTTGTTGTTGTTGATGATATTGCTGTTATTTATATTGGCGTTAGAATTGGTGTTTGTTGAACCAACTACAGTCGAATTACTGGCATTATTGACACTGACAAGACTGTTATTATTATTATTATTATTATTGAGAGATGAGGAATAATCCACATAAAAAGAAAAGATGGCTTTATCGTATTGACGGGGAGAAGAGTAGCCTTCCATGGAGACCAAGATTCCCTTGAGATAGAGTTTTTCGGCATTGTATCGATGATAAGCTCTACTGCTTTTAAATCTATTATTTCCAAGACCCAGCCCAAGACCGAGTCCAAGATTGGAATTACCAAATATCGAGTTATTATTATTAATATTATTGGGGTTTCCATTATTATTGAAAAGAAAATTGTTGTTCATGTTTGTGTTGGAAGGCATTGGAGAGATTGAAGCAATAGAAGAAGAATAATGGTTGTTGTTTGGGTTGTTGTTGTTGTTAAGAGTAGCAAATGAAAAGTCAAAGATTGATTTTAAAGAAAACTTTTTGTCGGAAAGAAATTGAGGATTAGTAGGAAGATTATTATTCATGTCGGTATTATTACCAATAGATAATAAAGAAGTATTGTTGACAATAGTAGATTTTGATTTAGATTTGGATTTAGACATGGATTTGTGTTTTCCAAATAATCCAGATATTTTGGAAAGAATTTTCTTATTTGAAGACAAAAATGAAGTTGGAGTAGAAGTTGGGACATGGTTTGAGATACAATTGTTGAGGTATTGATGATAGAATTCTAGTTGAGCAGCCAAATACTTTTCCTTTTCAACCAACTTCATCAATGTAAACCGAATCTGCCTTAATTCAGTGCGAGTGTTTATTCGTTTGTTTACTTTAACTTTTAAATCCTTGACCAAACTAGCCAAGACATAAGCATACTTGTCACTATCTGTTGTTGTTGTTGTTGTTGTTGTTGTTGTCGATGTTGTTGTTGATGGTAGTTCAAATCTATCCATTAGTGTAGTCAGGTACTGCCTAAGTTGAACATAGTTCATTGATCTCAGTTTTTGTAAAAGATGGGAACGGTCACGCGATTGGAACTTTGCGTATTCGTTCTTTATTAGAGCTGAATAAGCAAGTTCGTCTGCAGGTAAAACAGGAGTTTTGAGGATTTCTAGCAAGGAATTTCCAGATTGAATTTGTAAAACCAACAACCAAATTTGTTTGATAGCAAGGAATAGAGCATTGTTATTGTTGTTATTGCTATTGTTGCTGTTGTTTTTGTTGTTATTAATACTAAAATTACTGTTGTTAATGTTATTTTGGGACAAGAAAGAAGAATCATTAGTAGATTGTATATGATTGAATAACATGGGGTCAGTTAGGTTTAGAGCGTAAAGACAATTAATAGCAGGTCTATTAGATGGATCAAAACTTAAAAGTGCAAGATCGTTAACCAAAGCACCAAATGAACTGATATCATCATTTGTTTTGGATAATAAGATGGACTTGTTGGAGAGTAGTGTGGTGGTTAGTTGGTTTAGCTGATCAAATGATAGATAACAGGTTGGATTATGCAAATTACAAGTATCAGAATACTGATCAAAGCCATAACATGAGTCTAAAAGTTTTTTACTTTCATTATCACTTTGATCTTCATCCACTTTTTCATTTTCATTTTCATTATCCTTTCCATTCTCTTTTTCCTTTTCCTTTTGAATTTGATTTTGAATTTGAATCTTACCAGTAATTGGAGTCAACAACTCATCAATAAAATCAAGCATGGTCTTGTTTGAATATTCAATATATCCATTCAGAGGTTGCAAAAAGATATTGTGTCTAGCAAATGCATTGGGTTCGTCTGGAACATACGCAGCAGTCAATGAAAACAAAGAACTAAGCAAGGCCAGATTCTTTTTGGCCAGCGGAGTAAGCTGGATCGAATAATCAATCATATGTGGCTCACTTATCGCTGGCAGATACACCATTTGGTATACCCGTGCAATAAACGAGTGGCTGTCCAACACCCGCAACTGGTTGATTATGTACTTTACACCAAACGGCATGTATTCAATCGACTTGACTATCCCTGTCAACACTTCCTGCATTGCCATCCGCAACTGTCGCAGGTTGCCGACATATGCCGCCCGCGTCTCTGGATCGTTCAGAGCCTCTTCTCGGCTTTCATTGTTGAGGTACGATTTGCTACTCTTGGTCTGTGTCAAGCTCTCGTATTTTCTTATCAATGTACGATGGATAACTAGCGGATCGATCTCCAAATCCAACTCTGTGTTGCCCAATACTACCTTCTTCACCGAACTGACCACTGCTTGTCGTAGATATCGGGTTTGGTTTTCTTGTCGCATAAACATCGTCACCAACTCTCCAATCACCTTCTCCATTCCTTCATCCACACACGTAATGCTGTTTTCCTTGACGTCTTTCATAACTTGTTCTATCAGCTTAATCATCAAGTACTCCTCCCGTCTGTTTTGA
The DNA here is from genome assembly GCA_001969505.1 of Zancudomyces culisetae. Classification (NCBI taxonomy): domain Eukaryota; kingdom Fungi; phylum Kickxellomycota; class Harpellomycetes; order Harpellales; family Legeriomycetaceae; genus Zancudomyces; species Zancudomyces culisetae. The sequence goes on along the minus strand of LSSK01000444.1, from coordinate 19,740 downwards.
CATTGTCCGTAAATTGCATATGCTTGTGTAGCATCAACCTTCCCACTAATCAGCAGCCGTGACAAATACTGTGGCTGTGTTTGCAAAACATATACTATTTTTTGGAACTTGTCAACCATCTGCTTATCGTTTGCTGACATTCGGCTCTTCTCCAGTGCACTCACTGCCAACATTTCGTCCTGTCTCCTCCTATACATCTTCTTCTTCACCAACTCTTCAATACTTATCTTGTTTCGCACCAGCAATGCTATCTTCATATCCAAATCCTTGATTTCTCCCTCCATCACCTGGTTCTCGCTTATCTTGCTCACTACCTTTTGTCGGTACTCCTCCAACTCCTTCTGCTGCTCCAGTTCATTATACGTATCATCAAACAACGGCGCACACGTCTTCATCAATTTGGGCACGTTCCCACTGTTTTCTACATCCTCAATTGTCAGTATTCTATACGCCTTTTTGGCCAATTTTGTTCGATACATTCGCTGCATTTGGATTATCACCTTGATGTTTCGTTGGTAATCTTCTTCCTTTTTCTCCTTTTCAATTACTCTAATGTTAATACGGACCAGATATCCTCGTACCAATCCCTGAACATTTCTAATCTTGTCTTGAATATAATGCCAGTCCTCCATTTTTTCCTTGTACTCTTCCCGAACCAGTACTCCTCGACAATACCCTTGTATCTCTTTTACTTTGTTTGTCCACCTCTTCATCTCTCCATATATTTTGCGTCCAAGGTATCCCCGACAATGCCCCTGTATTTTTCTCATCATCTCCTCTAATCTCTCCCTCTCTAGCTCTTCATTTTCCTCCTCTTCCTCTCCTTCCCCTTCTGTTTGATACTTTTCTCTCTTTTTACCCATGTATACCAACTTTTGTGAGCTCTCTATTTCTTTTGCTCTTAGTTTTTCTCGAAGTCGTTCCTTTTCCTTTTGTCTTTTTTCAATCTCCTCTCTTTCTTGCTCCAATTTTCTCTGCATCATCAATTCTCTTTCCCTTTCCCTTTCTTTTTCCTTCTCCATTTCTTTTTCTTTTTCAATTCGTATTCTCTTCTTTTCCTCCTCCTCATCTTCCTCCTCCTCTCCTTCTTCTTCGTTTACCTCTACTTTTACCAATTCCTTTTTAGTTCGCATTCTCTCCATCTGTCTCTCCATTTCTCTTTCTTGTTCCAACTCTCTTTCTAGTTCTCTCTTTGCTTTAATCAGTGCTTTATACTCTCTAATAGCAATCGCTCTTCTTCCATATTGCTGAATCACCCGTGTAGACGCAACTATTCTTCTATAATACTTGGCCTGTTTCTTCTCAAACAACTCCTTTTTTGCCATATACTCTCTAACCTTTTGTTGGAGTTGCCTTATTATCCTCTCCTTTTTGTTCTCTTCTTCAATCATCATTTCCTTTTCTCCTTTACTATCCTCCAATAGTATATCCTTGATTGTATCTGCTGATGAACTATTACTTCCTATTGTACTATTCCCATCCAATGCCAACGCCAGCGCCATTGCTTCCTCCTCCTCTTCTTTCTCTTCTTTCTCTTTTTTCTTTCGTTCCATTTCTCTCATCTTTTCCTTCTCTCGCTCCTTTTCTCTTGCCTTTGCCTTTGCCATTGCTACTATTCCCATCCCTCCATTCTTTTCCTTTCCTCCAAAATCATGCTTCCTGTTTTCCTTTCTCTCCATTTCTTCCAATGTATCCAGCTTATCCTTGGTCTGTTCCAACTCCTTTTCACTAAATTCCAATTTTCCAACCAAATCCTTCATGCCTATCGACATTATCCCTTTATTTGCCAACAAATGGCAAAGCGCATGAACACAATATATCACCTTGGGTACGTTTTTGCCCGAATACAAATCCGTCATTTCAAAATAATACTCCTTGGGAAGTCCCACCTTTTTTATTGCCTTTAGGAAATAATTAATGTTATCTGTATATCTATAATTCATCCGCTTCTTTGACCTTCTTCGTACCCCACTCCTCCAATTCTTATTACTATTACTATTGCCATTCCCAGTTCCATTACTATTGTTGCCTGATTCTCCTATACTTCTGCTTCTACTTCTACTCTTCCTTCTCTTTTTGGTCTCTGATATCTTTCTTCCCCTGTATATCTTTCCAACCACTTCTGGACAAAACGTTCGCGCAAGCTCTGCTAGTGCTATCCCATCTCTGAGTGACTCTTCTAGTTCACTTATTTCTTCCAATTCCCGTCCTATACACTCCTCCATCCAATGTTTGGCCTCTGCTACGTGACACAGATACTCGTATGCCAACAGGTACTGCCTCTTTATTTCACACCACTTCCCTGTTCTCATATTCTCGTTCCCCAACTCCTCTCTTTTTAGCCGATGTCGGCCTTTCATCCCCACCACATCCTCTGTCTCTTCTATTGAATTGTTACTCGTAAACTTTTTAACTTCTCCTCTTTCTAGTACTCTAACCATCCTCTATTATTTCATATCACTTTGCTATTTCTTGTTTACTATTCTTATTGTGGCGTTATAACTTTCTCTCTTTTATTCTCTATATCTATATTCCTAGAGTATAATAAAAAGAGTTGGGTATTTACTAATCTAATACTAATACTTTACTATTGTTTCTCTAAACATATGTTAAAAAAACTAAAAGAGTAAACAACCTTTACAAAAATATACTGATATCAAAAAATAAAATAAAATTCTTTTGTTTTATCAACTTGTCTTATTCCCTCTTTTTCTTTTTCTTTTTCTTTTTCTTATTTCTCTCTCTCTCTCCTATTCTCCCCGACCCCACTCTTTTTTTTCTTTTAATTTGTTTTTTTTTTGTTTTTTTATTATTGCTTAAAAACTATATTTACTATCTTTTACCATGAATAAAAAAATTATTATTATATATTGTTAGTTGCTTCTCGTATTTCCAAAAAAAAAAAAAAAAAAAACACGCATATTTTTCACTTTCAAGAACTTTTCGTTATTTTTAACGGCTTTTTCATAATTTATTGCTAGTACTGCCAATTGATTTTTACTAAATTCATCAGAATTCTCACCGATTTTTCTTTTTTTTTTTTTCTTTTTTTTACTCATTTCATCATTACGCCAATTCATCATTTCACCAATTCACCATTTCGTCAAAAAAAAAAAACACCAAAAATTCGCCAAAATCCACTTTTTTCGTTATTTTTTTATTTTTACCACCAATTTTTTCGTTTCTTTTTTTTTCAACTGACTTTTTTTTTTCTTTTTTGCTTCTTTTTTCGTATCTGTTATCATTTTCGGTTAACATTGAACAGAACACGCAAAGCAATATCCAGAAATATACAACACCTACACACTCGCTCCTATTTCTTTGTTTACAAACATATTTTTCAATATCACCTGGTCTACCCATTAATACTTGCTTGGTTACTTATCTCCTTCCAAACGTCTTTATACTAAATTCTACTCTTTACAGTTTCGGCCCTTTTGATTGCCAAAAGAATGAAACATTATCTTTTATTATCATTCCCATTTTCTTTATTGTAAACAATCCAAACTTCCCCTCCTCTCTCCCCCCCCCAGTAATACCTTGCTTCTACAAATTTGTAAATATAATTATGTCTGTTGTTTCTTTTGATTCGTGATTAATCATTTTAATCCCCATTTTCAACTCTTTTCAATTGTATTTCAACTCCTTTCAATTTCGTTTCATTTCATTTTCTTTAATGCGTAAATCGCGTTTTTTTTCAATTTTTTGACATAATAAAAAAAGGGACTTTATTTTTCTTTTTTTTCTTTAATTTAATCTAGATTAATTTAAATCCAATTTTACCAATTTATCCAGTTTTATTTTAATCCACTTGCCTCCACCCACTATTTAGATTTTCCACTAATAAATTTAAAGAATTATTGTACGCTTTTAATCCACTAAAAAATAATATAATACATTCTTAAGAATATGCACTTTTCTCTATTTTCGTGTTGCTTGGTTGTTTTCTTGAATTGTTTTTTTTTGGATTATTTCTTTTAGTTTAATGTCTTTTCTATCAACACGATTGCAGTAAACTTGTAATACACAAACCTGATGCGTAGGAAACGAAAAAAAAAAATGAACTGCTTTTGCTTTTGCTTTTGCTATCAATTTCTACGCATTCTCATTCCTCCTCTTCCCTCCCCCCACACACACACGCACACAAGCACATAAACACCAACTCCATTCAACAACTTGATTCCTCCCTAATCCTTTATTTTTTCTTGAAAAGTGGAGGATGGAGGGGGAAGAGGAGTAGGAAAAGTTTACACTTCTTTTCTTTTTTTTTGCATACTTTACTTATTGTTGTTTACGTTGTATTATACCAACATTTTTCATTTTGTTTTTACCAAAAGTGTTTACTGACTTTTTGTTAGCCAACCTCTCCAACACCACAGCTACCACCATCATCCCACTATTTTATAAAATTCACTTGGAAATCCTTGTTTACTCTAATTTTAGCTTTGTTTATCGTTACAATAACTTCTCTCGGCTTTTTTTGTCTCAATTTTTCTTTTTTTAGCCTCTTACTAGTTTAAAACTCTCCACCTCCCCTCTAGGATTTTGGGAGGAAGGGTGGTATATTGTCAGAATTGAAGAGTAACGTGAACTTTTTGTTTTTGTTTTTGTTTTTTCTTTTTACTCGCCTTTTGTCATTATTGTTCACTAAACTTGCAAATTTCGCGAAACTTTTTCACATTTTACCCTTACATTTTTTTGTCATTATTAATAATATGAAACTACACGCACTGTCAATCAAATCAATCATCCATAATCCCTTTTTTTTAAAAATCAAACCCTGAATTACTTTACTTTACTAAATCGCCAATAAATATTTATCCCTAATTAGGCAGAAATCGTTTCTAATATTCTTGACAAAACTGGTCTTGGTAAAAACTACCCTGAAGTTATCATGGTTTTTAACTTCTTCCTCCCCGCTACTCATCCTCCTTCATTTCCTACTAGTTTTTTCTTTTCATCCTCCTCCATTTGAAGAAATTAAACTGGTTTCAGGGTAAATGGATCCTTTTTTTTCTTTTTTTTCTGCCTGTGGCTTCTTTTTTAATGAATTATCCAGTTCCAAACTGTCGTTCTTTTTTTTTTTGTTGGTTTTTGGTTTTTGGTAAAGAATAGAACCTAAATAGATTCAAAGTATTTTTTTACTCCCATTTTTTTTCACAACTATGACAGTGACTATTGCAAATCATCTTTTGACTCTCTGTCCGATGTTTTTCTAAGTTACTCTTACTATCACTCGAGATTCTTGTTTAGACTTACAATACACTTTGTCAATCTCATCATCTTACATTTCGTGAAATATCATACTTTTCCTACTTGCTTAGGTATAAATGATACAATACCTTCTCCTTCCTCTCCCCCCCACACTCAATCATGTACATCAATCAGCATTTGTTTAATTTAACTTTTTCAGCAAATTACATCGACATAAAACTTGCCTAAAACATTCACCATTCTCCAACCTTTTTTTTTTGGGATAGGGAAAGTATTATTAATAATCTCCTAATCTTGTATATTTAACTTTTTTCCAGATTACCCTTTTTACGAGTTGATGAGACTTTTTTTTTCCCAAGCCCTGCTAATCAAAATAATAAAGCCCACTTGAATCACTTTTTTTTGTTTCTTTTCCTTTTCTTTAATATATTACTTTATTGTTTGTTTTTTTTTTACTATAAACTTGGCATATTTATGTTTATTTGCAATATTTGTTTATGTTTAACTGATTTATCATTGATGCTTATATTATCAATAGCCTTTTCATATTTAGTTTTATTGTTTAAAGTCATCTTTGTACATAAACAGTATATACTATTTAATTTCTTTCCCATTTGATGTTACTATCACTTTTAAAGTTAAATATTCTAATACCAACATTCACACAACTACATCAGCACACGACATGTTTATTCCCACAAACTGATCTGTATACTATCCATCTCTCTTTTATCTAATATACAGTTTCTTATTTTCCCATATAAACACATTCAACAAACCAAAAATAACACCGAAACCTTTGGTATTTTTTATATATTTCCCATTAAATCCACAGTGTTTTAAACTCGATATTTTATAATCTACTTTAAACCAAAATCACTCACCCGTTGCTCTTCTATAAACAAAAAGATGCAATAAGAAACACCTACCCCCCTTTTTGTTTATGATTTGGAATAATAGCATATACTAAGAACAAAAGAGTAAACAAAACTATACTGACACGACGCGAGTTGATACCGTTCTAGTCTGCTTTGTAGATTTTTTGTCCCCTCCCCTTTCCTCAACTCTCAACATATATATTTTCACATTATTCACTTGTTTGAAACTACCACTATATAGGGCTTTGTTTAAGTTTATTGTATACTTTAATACGAGTTTTACCAGCCTAATACCAAATGTGATTTCTATTTACCATCATTTTTATTTATTTTTTACTGAATATTCAATTCCTTTTGATTTGATATATTAAAAAATTACTATTACTATAAAAAAAAAGTTAGAAACAAATCATTGACCTAAGGACAGTTATGACCATGTTGGTGTCGAGTTTTAACCACAAGCACGCCACACTTTGCATGTTCAACACAATATTGGGTCACACTACCAAATATCGCTCTCTTAAGTTTGCTCATTCCACTGGCACCAATGATTAATTCGTCTGCACCTATCTTCACTAATTGTTCACACAACTTGTATCCAGGGTCTCCAGCAACAGAAACGGCCTTTACATGGTACCCTTCCTTCTCTAGTCTGTTTCCATAACTCTTTAATAAGCTGTGACTATCTTTTCTATGGACATCATCAACACTACCATCAGCTATATATGCTGCGGCTAGTCCCTTAACCCCAGAAGTAACACTTTCCTTTCGCACGTGTATTAGTACCACCAAATCTGTTTCCTTTCTTATAAAGTTTTTGAGACTCCACTCTAAAACCTCATTGCTGCTTTGGCACGCTACAACAGCAATAGCAACTATCCTTGATGTATGTTGCGAATCGTCCTGCGGCCCTCCACCCTGTGCCTTCATGGCTATATGTTCTTGTTTCTTCAAATCAAAATTCTCCGAAGTAACCACCGCATCGGAGTGGTTGGTTGGAGTCTTCTCTATACTTGTACTCATTTTATGATACTTTTCTGTTGAGCTAATCTGCTTTATTCCAATATTGTTTACTAAAGTAATGTTAATAAAATTATGTGAGATGTGCTTGGTACTACAAAGTTTTATACCGACTAGAATAATGGATTTACAATATACGAATCCCCTTGTGGTATTTATACCTTTTCCTCTCACCACCCTCCTCCACTCTTCCTCCACTCTTCCTCCAGTCACACGTTTATTTGAAATACTTGGACAGGATGATCCAGTTAAACAGTAGAAATGTAAGAAAATAAAGCCCGTTGGATCATTGATTTATCGGGATAAATCAATAAATCTCCCCACCTCCGTAGAATTGTGCCAAGTAAATAATTCGCTGAACCGAATATTTTTCCTCCTCCTCCCACACACACACATCCGCTAGTATATGTGATTACACATCTCGCAAAAAAAAAAAAAAACACATGCGTAAACCTGAAATATTATTAGACAAAGCCATTGTATGTTAGGTGGAAGGAGATTTAATGGAAATGGTTTTTGTAATGGGGTGAATTTATTGTTCAGCCTGACCATTCCACTAAGACCGAATTATCGCTAAATGTATTTTTTATATTTTTCATTCACATATTTTCCATTCATATTAACCAAGGTATAACAGTTTTTTTGGGGGGATGGGCTTTTTGTGTATTAAACTTTTTAATCTTCTTTGCCCCAACTAAAATAAATATAAAAGGTGGGAGTATCTTTTCGCTTGTTCAAAGTATAGGTGGTAAATTCTTGGACTTTAAAGCAAATTTATTCTTGGGGCGAGTGAGGGGGGGGGGAAGCGTTCATGTTAATTAGTTTATTTGTCTGGTGATACAACTTGAACCAGTGATATTAATATCACTGGAAACTTACATAATTTGTAATTATGGCTGAGCAAGTCGAATATTCTGTCCGACCTGATACAAAAATAAGGGAACAAGTGAGCTTGTAAAATTCGATTTTCAAGTGTCATATTATTAAATGTAGTTATTTATCATAGTCACATGGAAAGGTTCTAGGCTTTTGCAATCTAGGCTGGTTTTCCTACAGATTTTAGTTTATTATTATATGCATATATAGGATATTGGGGATCTGAGAGAGCTGGAGGCTGGAGAAAGAAAGAGAAAGAGGATAATCTTAGGATATTATTAGGATATTATTATATTGTTGTTATTAATCAAGTAAACAAATTAAAAGGGCATAGATTATTTGCGTTCAAGCCTATTATCAAAGCCATAAATAATAGAACTGCTTTAACGATGGATAGAATTAGGTGGAAAACCATAACCACACAATTATCCCCACGGTCTTTAATATTTTTTTTGGTTAGTGTGGAAATAGTACTCAATCTGGAATGAACTTTGACCATATTAGAACATCAAAAATCCTAATTTGGACCATGTAATAGATACATTGTATTTTACCCCCAACAAAATATGAACTTTTTAACAACAATATATTGTGTACACTCACATCACGAGACTTTAAGAGCTTCCTCAGTTTCAGATTAGCATGGTGTGGCTGCTTAAACTATTAAAGCGGCAACTTGCTTGTTTCAAATAAACAAGAAATAAGGACAGCTAAATACAAAGGTTATTATTACTCCTAGCAACCTCATGTTTTGCGGGTCACAAAATAGTTTATTCATTCATAAAATAAAACTACAAGTGTCAACCGCTAATAGACCATGTGGTAGCCTGCGTCGATTTCTAAGCACCATCGTTGTTTGAGAATTTTCCTATTTGACAGTGCTACATATAATAACATGTATAATAACCCCCGATATTATATGAATACGTATTTACACATATAAAATAAATGCACACTTTACCACATTTGTAACATCTTACTCTGTCTTTAAACACAAATCTCAACTTTCCAATGCTGTTGGAGAACACTTTTGGACATCAAACAGAAAAAAATGCCAGCTTGTTATGACCAAAATTGCACACAAATTGGATTTTTGTGTTTTCGATTTTTGATCGCTATTTTCTTTGGATAAGAATTGTCCAAAAAATGTATAGCCAATAAATGGATGTATACCCCACAGCTACATCAATGTCATTTATTTTTTTGTTAGATGAGCTTATTAAATAAATATGACATAAAACTACAAAAAAAAATGCATCAATGTCATCTTGCCCGAAATTCCGTATAGATGATTTGTCCCCATTTTTACCACAAAACCCTTTCAACACTTTTTTTTTTCCAGTAGCACGGGCCAGCATTGCAAGGGCAAACTTTTTATATCTGTCCATACAAAAAGAAAAGAAAACTCCGCAAACACACATCTCTTGTACCATAAGTTGCAGGCTCTTCAAGTTCTAATCATAATAGAAATCATACGCATTGTGCAGCTTTTCTTTTTGTTTATTTTGATTTTTGATTTTATAGTTCTCTGTTAACGATCAGCCAAAACCATATTTATACTGTACTACAAAATTGAAAATAAAACTAAATAAAAACACTTTTAAATCCTTGAATATGTAGAATATGTAGAATATGTAGAATATATATTTAATCTCAGATATACATTAATCTTGCTAATCTTGTACACAAAATGGAGCTTTCTGATATCAACCCAGTACCCATAATACTTATATTTGCTATACTGTTTATGATGCTGATTATTATCCAAATACTAGTAGTAAAGAAAAAAGAAGCTAGAAGACAAAGACGAGAACAAGAAGAACTAGAGGGAGAAAATACAGAACGACGAACAGCGGCAGATGAGCAGGACGCCGTAATTTTCAGTACTAATAGGCTGTTTGATAAACCACCCAAGCGACCAGAATCAACACTACCGAGGTATACACCAACTCCGTTCAATTCTGTAAACGATTTGGACAAGTTTCCAGTTTTGAGGTATCACGAATCTCAAAATAACATGGAATATTCTATCTATGGCGAAATAGACTTGGAGAAAAGAAGTAAAACATGTATTTTATGTGATAAGGAGCTGATAGATGGGTGTATGGTGCGTGATTTGCCCTGTAAACATATTTTTCACTGGGAATGTCTTGATCGATACTTGTTAAATGAGTCTGGACTCTGTCCAATGTGCAAAGTAGATCTATTTTCCAATTTTGTGGATATTCCAGTTATTTAGAATCTTTATAGCTTATAAATTTTTAAATTGTAGAAATTCATTAAGTTTTGTTTTAAATAAAAATATAAAAATTATATAACAAAATTTTTAAAAAGTATTAAGCTGTATATTATATGTGTATGCAGGTGTATATCAGTGTTGTTACAATAAAGAAATTGCCCAATAAGATAATAAATAGACCTTAAAATTAAAATAAAAAACATAACTATTATAACTAAGCCAACTTAAAAACTTTTTGTCAGCTTCCATGGCGCAATTGGTTAGCGCGTCTGACTGTTAATCAGGAGGTTGCTAGTTCAAGCCTAGCTGGGAGCGATTCTTTTGACTTTTTTATAAATTCATTAAATGGAAATGTGATACAGCAGCTTTTTTCATTTTATTGGCTATTAATTTACATTTCTTCAATATTTTTTGCTTGAAATTGGAAATTGAGAGGTAATAACTTTGAAATTCTAGCAAAAAAAAAAAATAGGAGATCGATTTATTAAACCAGAATCTAAGGGCAAATGAAAAAAAAAAAAAATTTTTTTTTTTAATGTTTGATGGAACTAAAAAAAATCAAAAACACTAGTTGGAATTTAAGCATAACTTGTCTGGCAAAATCAATATAATAATAATTCAACTATATAGACATAAAAAATAATACGAAAAGATGGCTAGTAAACGAGAATTAAAGACAAGGCAAGTGCAAAGTTTAAACATTTATTAACCAATATTATAGAAATTGATCAATGAAACAAATCTAATTTGGATTTTTTCTTTTCTTCTGAATCAACATGCTCGTAGATATGAAGAAGACAAGGTGATAGAAAGTGTGTATACGGGTGGAAAAATGGTAGTTAGGGGAGATACCATGTATACGATGCATTTTGATGGAATCTACGAATTGGAATTTGGAACCGCCAAGAAAAAGGGTGAATATAAGGGAGTAAGTTGATTGAAAATCTATCAAAAAGCAATACAAATAAAGTAAAAATAGATCAAAATAAACCAAAATAAACTAAACTAAACTAATAAAAAACAAATGAATCATAGGAAGGTACAGCAGTGACAACATTTGCAGTGAGTCACGATAAAAAACGCGTAGTAGCAGCAAATAAAAGTTTAAGGGTTCGAGTGTTTGATGGAGAAAGCAAGAAGGAAGTAAGAGTGATAAAAAATATAGAGACAGCAATCATAGATATGGAAATTGAAGATAGTGGCACGTTGGTTGGAATGGGTTTGGCGGACGGAACAGTGCGTGTGTATGATATTGAGGGAGGATTTTGTACACACAAATTTGGAGGACATCGGGGAATTGTAACATCGCTGTTGTTTTATACGATAAAGGACAAAAGTGTGATAATCAGTGGAGGAGAGGAGGGAACAATCAAAGTATTTGATTTGAACAACAACAAATGCGAAGTAACTTATAAAGAGGTACATGGGAGCGTAGTCAAGCGACTGGGAATGACAGCAAATCGAAAAAAGCTGATTAGTGGTGGGCGAGATAAGATGATAAACGTTATAGATATGGCAAGCAAAAAAGTGGAAAGGACAGAGGTGGTTTACGAGCGAGTAGAGGCTATGGAAGTAGTAGGGAATAAAACAGTATATTATGGTGGAGAGGGAGGAAGAATGAAGGTGTTCAAAATAGAGAAGGGCGTTAGTGAGGATGTAGAAATGGAAGATGCAAATGATTCCGGAAATAAAGATGAGGAGATAGTATGGATCGCCAAATCAGAGGATACGAACACGATCATACAGGCAGATTCCGAACAAAATATTATGGGATTCTCTTGCGACAACCTGAACAAAAAGAAATGGCAAATAGCAGGATATAACGACGAGGTCATTGAAAGTAGATATATAGAAAGTGGAAATAAAATTGCAGTGATAAGCAATTCGGATAAACTCAAAATATACAACACTGAAACATTGGAATGCGAGGAAATGGTAAGAGGAGCACACGACGACATCATTCTAAGTATGGATGTTTATGGCACATATATAGCCACAGGAAGTAAGGATAGAACAATCAAACTATGGGAATACAAGGACAACAAAATTAGTCTGTTAGCAAAGGGTGTTGGTCATATGGGAGCGGTAGGGGCGATAAAAATTGTTCCCCTCAAAGATGGAGGAGTCGAACTGGTTAGCGGGTCTATGGACTCTAGCATAAAGCGTTGGAAATATGGCAACGGTACATTGGTGGGAGAGTATACTATCATCAAGGTTCATGAAAAGGGAGATGTAAATACTCTTAATGTGAATACCGACCAGGGAATTATAGTTAGTGGTGGTTCGCAGGATAAGGTTGGGCGAATTCTGAATTATAGAGACGGAAGTGTTGTGGGAGAGTTAAAGGGTCATAAGCGCGGTATTTGGGCAATTGAGTTTTATGGCCACATCGTAGCCACTAGCAGTGGTGATTCTACCATTAAGCTGTGGTCGCTTAACTCCAACTATGACTGTATCCAGACAATCGACTGCGGCAGCACTGTTCTTAGTATGAAGATAATTTCAAATGGAATGCAAATCCTCGGTGGTTGTAATGATGCCTTGGTTCGTCTATTCAACATTTCATCAAGCCAGGTTGTTGCTATGTTTGGTGGTGAAAATAGTGGCCCCAACAAAGGTCACTCTGACAAAATCTGGAGTCTTGATACCTTCAACGATTCTTCTCTCATGGTTACGGGTTCTTCCGACTCCAAAATCATCATATGGAATGATCAAAGTCAGGTGTTGCTAGATCAATACATTCAAAAGCAACAAGAAGATCTTTTGACCTCGCAAAAACTCGACAATCTTTTGTCAAATAATGGTGACTTGATTTTGGCATTTAAGCTGGCTCTATCTTTAAACAAACCACACACCTGTTTGTCCATCCTCTCTAAACACACCAACAGATCCACTTCTGCTACATCATCTGATGCCTACGAGTTTTATGATGTCTTGATCAAATCCCTTTCCCCTGAAGAAGTCTCCAACCTGCTTAATCTTGTCTTGGTTGACTGGTCCACAAATCTTAAGCTGGCCGCCTTTTACTCCCAGATACTCTTGTTTTCTATTTTCAAACATCACAGATCTGTGCTTATGGACAACCACCAGTCAATCAAAAGCCTTATCCCCCATACAAACAAATTCTTGAAGTTCTGGAACTCTCTCCTGTCTGACTCTGCAATGTTAGATTTTTATCTGCAATTTTCATAATCTTATTGAAAACTACACTTTTATATATTCATTGTTTTATTAATATTTTATAGTTACTAGAATTCAAAACACATGAGACGGCTATTGTATATAAAATAAATTCTATTTTTGCTAAATTCTGTTCACATCTTATTTTTGCCAAATACACTTTTTTTACTTTTACCTTTAGTTGTTCTAAAATTCAATACATTAATTGAAAAAATAATCTTGCTTTTGTTCACCCGTTCTCCCACACCATGTCCCATGCAAAAAATAAACTATACAAAGTACACAAATATATAAATGAAAAAAAAGGCTATAAAGTGTTGCGTGATTTTCACATTTCACGAGTCATGTGCATATTATTCATGAACATTTTCTCATCTGCCTTTCAATGCCTTAAAATTGTTTTAGCAAATGAAAAGTCCAACTCAAGGAGTTTTTGTGTTGGCGAAATTTATTTTAGCTCATACTTTAAATTTTGTACAGCCTATTTGCTTAACTGAAAAGCATGAACTTTAACTTTCCTTAGTCTTGAGTATATGAATTCATTTCAGCTCATTTATAACTATTTGCGCTACATTGTTATATCCACAGTCATTTATGGACATCAACGACAAGAGAGAGTAAATTATTACCCACAGTATATTAAATATCAAAACGTACGATAGAATGTCGGATAATACGACAAGCAGCTCCAGCCCCCAACAGTCAATTTATCATTCTGTTATTAATTCAAAAATACATGCCAAGAATCTGGTAACATCGCCAAAAAAATTATCAAAACTAGTTCATTCACAACAACGGTCACGACACTCCCAGCCTCCAGGAGGTGATCGTGCCCTTGAAAACAATAGCTACTTATCCGGCGGTGAAAATGCGATTGAGTCTGGTCACGAAATTTCCGCACCCAATTTAGAAAGAATATCTAGTCGCCTAAGCACGAATCTAAGTGCATTAAAACCCGAATACGATGAACACAGTGAACAAGAAGAAGAAGGAGATATAGTAGAAACTGATATTGAGCAGCAACTGGGCGTAGAAAATGATGAGGAGGACGAGGACAAAAGCGAAGACGAAAGCGAAAACGAAAACAGAAACAGAAAAAAAAACGGGAATGAAGATTCAGATGAAGAAAACTCTGAAACCCAGAGTCAACAATCAAATCTAGTCTTTTCTACACTATTGTCTGAGGATTCTGAAGATTACTCTTCTCTTTTCAACCACGGTGCTGAAGGTAATGGATACTACGCAAGAAACGGGTCAAATAATAATGTATTTATAAATGTTTTGTTCAAGTATATATTCATTGCAAATTGTATTATATACTTTTACATTGGCGTGTCTTCTATGTTTAATGATCAAGACAAGGAAAAGGATAGAGAAAGCCGGAGGAATTTGACATTATTACTATTGGGCTCCATTATATACTCTTGTGTCTTTTCCATGATGATATTTTGGACTCTTTCACTAACCCATGCCATCAGCCGTAGACTAGTTGCAGGCTGGATTTGGATTATCACAATCTCGGTTCCAGTTGCTTGTCTGTATACGTTTTTTATTTCCGCATATACGCTGTTTGTTACAAAGCCGGATTGGCAAAGTAAATATTCGAATATTGTATTGCTTGTCAGTACCCTGGGCTTGCTGATAAGATCATTCAAGTATGTGCTGTACATAAAAACTGTAACAGGAACTATCAACAAGGCTATTGATTTGTTTTTGTTTGTTTTTAACACATTCTTGTCGTATGACTTTTCATCATCACCCCCAGTACAACCAGGACAAAACTTAAATGTCGAAACCGGGATGTCAAGAGAGGATAATATCGAAGGTAATAGTTACAACGATCGTTTATTACATCAAGAATCTCAACCTCAACCTCAACCTAAACATAAACATAAACCCCAGCGTGGACAGCAAACTCTGGAAGAAGAGGAACATAACTCACCTATGAGCGTACCAGAAACTACAAAAAAGCGTCGCGCTACAAATCATTATCTATCCTTTGCTCTCTTCAACTTTGCTCTTTCAGTCGGTTTCAGCCTATTTTTGGTTCCAAATTCCATCATCTCCGTGCTGGGGCTGGCCTATGTTATTTGTTTTTTGATCCAGCTTGAGCGATTTATTACGAGTGTCTCGGTTTCCAATTGGTTTTTTAACAGACACGAACTCAGCTTTAGAGAAGACCTCCTCAACCATCCATACTTTGTCTTTATCTTGTCTTTTTGGTTTGCAATCACGAATTCGAACATTTTTGGTTCTATTTCGATCTCCAGCCTTGTTTTGCTTCTGAATTTTGTCTGTACTGCACTTTCTTTTGTTTTCAAGGTAAGTTTTGATTCAATATGGAGCGCGTATATTTATTGGTTCTAGAAGATTGCGCGTGCAACCGTCGTAGTTTCGGCGACGCTGTGAATATTTCTATCCCCTGTTGAACATGTTTCTGCTTTTGTTTAAGATATGTAAATATGTAAATGTATATATCTAATATAATTCTGCCTATAATAATAATATAGTTTTTCTTCTACAGCCTTTACATTGTACTTCTCCCCGTATTCTCGGTGCTTTTTGGATTCATTAAAATCATTGACATGCTCAGTTTTGGTTTGCTAAGAGCGATCGCTACCAGTTGCAGAAGTGGTTTTGAGGTACTTTTCTCTTCTTCAGCTGGCAAATTTTTATCACGTCCGTTTAGAAGCGTCTATAAACATGTTCGAATACTCTGTAAATATCCACTGATATATTGTGGTATTCTGGGACTGGGAAACAATGTCAATTCGTCAATTACCTTTTTTAAAGCGTACAACAGTGTTTACCAGCTGCTTCTTGAAAATAACTTGTTCTTACCAAAGTCCTGTAAGTTAAAATTTTTTTTTCTATACACATATTTAAAGCACTTGTTTGCATATATGCCACATTGGTATATTCTGGGTTATGAAATATTTGTTTAATAATTATCCACTTGTTCTGATTAAAAAAAAAATAGTCAATGCACTTCATTCGGTTTTCACAAATCTTGCGATTCTGATTTCTATTCTTTCCACGTATTTTTTGGGAGCCTTTTTCGATGCCACCTATTTCTTACCGTCCGTTGTGTTTTGCTTGGTTTTTCCATTCATTTCTTGCTACTTTTTTGTGAAAATCTTTGATGACATGTAAGCTTTGTCTTTAAATTTACTACAACCATATTCAGCCCGTTGTGCTATATTTGATATTTTATAAAAACAGATTTGGTATATTCTATTCGCCTTAACGCTAATATCTGTAACAATAACAATGATAGACTTGATACACTACTGGTTTGCTACGCCATTGACTTATCAACCAACAGCTGCCATTCTGTTGAAATTGACCAGCTATTCGCCTTTCTCTAGAGTTTCATACTATGTATTTTTTCAATTTTGTGTAATGGTTTTTGAAACGCTTTTACTATCCACTTGCGATTTCTGTTAGGTGATGGATGAGCTATCAAAATACTTGGATTGCTTTATTTAATCAAATTTTTTCTGTTTTAGTAAATTGTATAAAATAATGATATAAAACATTAATATCAATACAAATCAAAAATTGTGGTCAAGTGCTTTTATGTTTTGCTTTGGCAAGAATCTGAAAGACAGGTGTCTTTGAATAGCCCTTTTCGCAAGAAATATTGTTTTGTTCTGTCTATCTAGAGCTCAACTAGCGATCCGCACATAGATTTGATCATGTTCCTATTATAAATTAGCCATTAAATTTGTTGGTACTCAATGCTGCCAATAATAAATTTTAGAATTATACAAGACGTGTAAACCTCCATTTGCAAATATTAAAAATGATCTAACAGAGAATCTTGTAAATGACATTACCTTCCAAATGGAATATAACTCGCTGCATACCACACCAATGAGCAAAATTGTATTATTACTAGTATCAAACATAATACCGGAACTCCCACCTATATGTTCATATACATTATTGGCATTCCATATCAATAAGTATTTGTCTGATTGTACCCACCACGACGTATTCACTTCAATTGATTCAACATTACATCAATAACCCTTAAAAGTAAACGTAATACTTACGGTCAACCCGACAACCAACGTCAGCACCATTAGTCCCAAGTATATTATTCCTGCCACCAGCCGCACTATAATTAAATGTTTATTATTTTGTATTGTTATTTCCATCATCGAATTATCATATTTTGTATTATACATAATTGTAAGTTTAACTGTATACTAACCTGGTGCAAAAGCCATTTTCATTTGTCTCTTAAACCCAACCAAGAAGCCCAAACTATTGATATATTCAACTTTGTATAAGTCTCAAAACTTTACAACATATAATTATAAACTTACACACACAAACACGTAATAAAAAAAACAAAAAGCACAGGCTTTAGAAAATATCGCTGAAGCATAAGAGCTCTGATATGTATACATACCTAAACATGGCCAGTAAATTACCGATTGTATAAGTGATTGCAAATCCGGTAATATTGTCCGTAAATATAAGCAACGCACCCTATTTCCAGTAAATTTCAATATTTTAATCTGTGTTTGCACCGGCAAACTACCGCTAACAAAAATAGAGAATCAACTGTTAGCTATGAAAACTGTTTATTGTTTGTTACCAGCATCGCAAGCACGAATCCTGTAATAATACATGCTCCAAAAGCATATAGTCTCTCGGTTCTAGACAGCCCAAACATCCCTGGATCAGATCCCATCGGATCCCCAAGTCCGCTCTCGTCTCGCAATTGTCTTACATTGAATGGTAACGACATTTTTCTCGTTTTTTTTCTAGTTTATCTTTTTGTTTCAGCAAGTCAAATTTATCTAGCTCTACTGTAGTTAGAACCTTTTCCTTGATTTTTGGGCTTTCTTTAAATCGAGATTATAGCCTGGAAATATGAATATAAATACAAATTATAGAAACAATTAAAAGTTTAATGGTACTGTAATTCGAAAAAAAAATGGAACAATATGTTTTTTTTTCTTCAACGCATCTAAGCAATTCAAACTCCTACTAATTTAAGCTTTTCAGATGACCCCCCCCCCACTAATTTGTGAAATTTTTTTTGGGCACTTTCCAAGAAAGTAATGCTAAGCTTTTTTTTTTAGTACAAATAATCCAAATTGATAAAAGTAAGCTACATGAATATTGGGCTTATTACTCTTTTTAGAACAATACAAACAATTGCCGAGCGAATATAACTATAGATTTTTGAGCGTGAATATGCCAATGTGTAGTAAGTAGCGAAAGGGCAATGTTGAACGTAAACTAAAAATATCCGTAAAGGCCCACAAGCAGTTTTTTTGAGTATATATATACACACGTTTCTGTGACACAGAAAAGAAAGATCATTACAGGGCAACTGCTCATTCTAAATCTAATCAGTCTTCTGATTGTTACTTGTACTTTTTATACGTGCTTTCTTTTAGAAGCTGATCCCATATTTGGTTCCTCTAAAAAAGGAACACACTCACACTCCACACTCCCCAAATTCTGCGTTATTTTTGTCTATTTGATCTTATTAGTATTCTTTTTTAGGAAAATAAAAACGCTAAAATTCATCAGTGATGGTTGGTTGGTTGAAAAATAAAAGTATAAACGATAGCAGTTCTAATTTTACAGACAAATAATATACACACACTTTTCTTTGAAGTGTCGGCATATTAACACAAACAAAAACGCTCACTAAAAAAAAAAAAACAACCTCATTTAACCAAGATATCTTGGAATAGTGACTACCATTATCTATAATTGATACTTTGTGTTGCTCTTGTTTAAATGCAAAAAGGCATGAAAATCAAGCATGTATTTGCAGCATTTGGAAATGCCCGTACATGCTTGTTGATTGTTTAGTATCCCTCCCCCTCCCCCACTCACATTTTATTCCACTCAAGGTGTGGTAAGTTAGCGTTGTATTGGTTGTGGCAGGAAACTATTCAATTTTGGTTTACTTGATTAAAAGCTGCATTACCATATATCTTCAGATTTTACTGTTTTTTTTGTCACTAAATACTATTTGAAACTTGTCAAACCAGCTAGATAAACTCGTAGTACAGATATTGCATGATAAACCGGTTGGTCGGCTAACCGATGTTGCATACTTGGTGTATACACATAGAACAGTTATCATGGTTTTTATAGTGACAACGATGGAATATAAGCGTGTTTAATGAGTAAAATGTGTAGCTTGTGCAGTTCTAAGACCTTTTGAATTTAACTAGCATTTTTATTGAAATATTCGCTTTTTTTGATCCCTTATTGTTTTTTTTCGTTAGGTCCACTAAAAGATTAAAGTTAGCGCCCACTAATGTATGGCTGCCTTTTTCACCTCAAAGACTACAT
>LSSK01000067.1:0-23525 GCA_001969505.1 Zancudomyces culisetae | reverse complement strand
AACCATCTACTGGTAACGATGGAAAGATTTCAAGAGCTATCCGTTCTATTCGTCAGATAGGAAGAAGTCGTACCAGTCCTATTCACGAACCCAGTGTAAGGAAAAGTTGTGTCAAAAGAAGTTTAGAGCGAATTGATTATTTTTCCTTTTGCTCGGGGTCACGTAGGGCTAGCAGAGCAAAAAGAAGTGGTGATGGTAAGTTTTTATCTTTATTTTTTTTTAGATATCATGTCAAGAGATTTTTTAAACTGGAGTATTTATTTTTCTTAAAAAAAAACAAATTCTTATAGCCGAAGAAGAACAAAAAGATGGTGGTGCAAGATCCTCTAAAGCTTCGGTGTATACCTATAGTGGTGGTGATGGGAAGAAGAATATACGTGCAGAGCCTGTGAGCTTGGCTGATGATGGAGCATGTCGATTAACGGATACGTTTCCATTACCCAAAGCGTCTAATAAAGGGCCAGAAAGTATAAAAACGCATAAAGGTAGAGTCTCTTTTAAAAAGCGTAGCATTATGAATCAGCTACAACGAAAGGCGAATGAGAAAAAAATACGATGGCTGGTTATTCGCTTGGCGCTCTTCCCATTGGCCCCACTTACATGTCAACTCTGGGAAAGAATAAGCACCTTTTTATTCGGTATTAAGGTGGGTGTGGTAACTGGTTATACACCAATTACAAATCAGACTTACGACTGGCTAGACTTTCTGATGATTTGTTTGTTGTGTTTTCAAGGACCGTTGAATTTGATAATCTTTTTATTAAATCCCACCGTTTTTGCATCGTTGAAGTTACTTTTGAGACGTGTTCGATATCTTGAGCTTGGTGGAAAAAATAGGTATGATGAATTCAGCGATCTCGGAAAAAATCATGTTTACAATGTTCCTTCTCGAAAAGTAAGTCTTGAAGGCGCAGACAATGCAATACGTTTTGGTGAATCCTCGTGCATACCCCAAGACACGCAGCAGCAGCGTTCAGTAGCCAATGAAAAAAACGGTGATAAAGGGCATGTATCCATTTTTTTTACCGAGTACAGCAAGAAGGGTAATCCTAAAGCCTCTATATCACCTGTTGGTATCTATGGAAAAACTAACACAATTCCAACACAGGAATGTAAACTCACCAAACCAGGTTCAGCAAACACACACGAAGGCAGAGGAATAGGATCAGTCTTAAGTTTTAATACTAGCGATGCACTATCGAAAATATCATCATATATTAGAGCACCGCCGTTACAAGCTGTCGGAACAAGTAGGACAGTACATAGTACAATAGAACCCCAAACCACCAATGATAGACTTAAACCTATCAGCGATATGTCTAAGAGGCTTGATCAAAATCTGCCAAAGAATAGTAACACAGAAATACCCTCGTTGTACTCAAGGACAGAGAGTAGCATTTCTTCAAAAAATGATGTACAGGTGGGTGGTTCTTCCGACACTCAAAGATATCCGGAGTGCGCATACGAAGAGGCCTTCTCAAAAAACACTGTTTCCGTTATTAACTTTACAGACATTGCAGAGCATACAAATGTTATAAATACAAGTGAAGAGCCTGGCGTGTTTGGCCAAAAAGATTCCCACACAGAATCCTGTACATTAAGCACGTTTTTATTTGAAAGCAGTACCAATGCAGGTAAGTTTATGAACCCGTTTACCATTACGCGTATACCAGCTAAAACATGATGCTAGAAAAGTATGTTGTTATTAATATTATTACTCCATCTATATATCTTTAATAGATGACCATGATAGTATCAATCCTGACGAAATTTACCAGTCAATTCCACCACCACCATTTTTTTTAAAATTTTAAGTTTAGAGTGTTTAATGTGATATATTTGAATTGCTTTTATAATCCCACTAATTTTATTTAATACTTTATAGCATGTAATAAACAAGTTGTGAAATATTTTAAAAGAAGTCCTAAGAGTGTGATATTTAGCTTGCACCTTTGTCTCAAATATTTATTGTTCTAAGTATGTGGAAATAGTACTCAACCTTCCGAAGGGGAGGGGGGGGGGCGAGGCTTTTGTTTATTTTTATTATTATATTTACCGTTTTCCTCAACTTGCTTAAAAAATACAGGAAATAGAATCTACTAGGAAAACATTTAGCTCCAATTCGGAAGCTACTTAACCAGGCTGTTTGATCCCAAAAAGCTGAAAAAGCACCTTTCCTGAATCAAAAAGTATTTATAGTTAATAACAAAGTTTTACTTTTATTGAATATCGTGATACTAAAACACACTTTTCTATTGAAACATTCCGATTTAAGGAATATTAAAAGTTATACAATATGGTTATTTCAAAGTAATTCTCTTATGGCTTAATATAAAATATAAAACAATAAACACAGCTATCAAAGAAATAACTAAAAAGGCCAATATAGATATTACTATTAATTTTTTCTTTTTTGATCTCCCTGAACTTTTATCTACAGTACCTCTCTCAATATTAGAAACCCAAAATGAACTTGAGCCTAAATTTCCCGAATAGGGGGTTTTTTGTCCACTTACTTGGGTTCCATCCAGAGACACATCCCTTAGATTTAGCTGATCCATAGTAATTTTAAAATCCTCTTGTAAGGATTCAGTGCTCTTTGTATCCGTCGGTGACGGTTTCTTAATGGTTATTGTTTCAAAATCTACAGACACATCCTCTTTTGATGTGTTGATTTCCTGTACTTTTGGGGTGGCGTTCGATGTTGAAGTGGGTGGTTTAGGTAATTCTTTATTTTGTGGTAGTACTGACTGCTTCAGGTTTATTTTTTTTGATTGGTACATACTTCGGTTATGAACTGATTATTGAAAAGTGAATGAGGGCGCTATTTAGCCCTTATTTTTAAGGGAATGCTGTGGGATTGAGTATCAACTATAAGAAATACCAAAAGTTTTGAGATGTTGAATTAAAGTTGCACTTGATTTGTTTTATGTTTATTTTATTATATGTGGTGCCATTTATTTCCTTTTGTGCAATAGGAGCGGATAAAGGAATATATCACCGAGTTTTAATGTAACCTAGTTTGTACAATATTAAAATAGTAAAAAAGAATAATAAGCTTACTTTATATATCAACACCTTATTTATATGCTGTAATTGTATACACCGAGCTTTTGTTGTCTTAGTCAACTGTCAGAGTTATAAAAAAAGCCCAACCGATCTCTCACTCTCTCGCTTTCTCTGACTCTCTTGTACAATCCAGTGTTTTTCAATACCAACTATACTATTTAATTACTAAACAACCGCTGATATAGTTGAAATAGTAACTGTTTATTCGGCATCACAAAAAGTACTTCGTTTCGCCCGTATGCGGTCAGCTCGATATAATTTAACTGTAAAAGTGAACTCGTTCTTTTAATAAACCCAGGGTATGACACTTCCTTTTTGCTTTTATTTTTGCTGTTAATAATGTTAGCTTTGAATTTAGTATATAAAATGCCTTATTTCTGTTTGCAGTGTTGAGATAGTTTTAAAGAAGCTATATGCATATAAAACTGATATTCCTTTTTATTTTTATTTTCGAAAGCATTCAACACTTTATTATACTGTGAAAAAGAAAAAGAAAGGTATATTTATCTCGCTTTGAATTAAAACTGATCTTTCATCGGCTTATTGGGATTTTCCAATTTTTTTCATCCCAATGTAATTCAGACTACAATCCTATAACATTTTCTACTCGTGTTAGTCTAGTAAACAGATACTAGCAAAAATATAGAAAAGAAAGTTAAAAAAACGCAATTTTAAGGCATGATGGGTTGGGGATAAGCATGTATTTCCTGGTATTTTCAAAGGACCTGCTTGCACTATAATTTTAGTCTTCAAAAATATTTGCAAAGGTGTATTAACCTTAGAACTAGATCTTCCCCGCCTTCCTTCTCCCCACTTTCTCCCCAGTCCCACAATAATTCTAGTTTTAATTTGATTGTAGGTCCCACAGATACCCTTAAACACCAGGAAAAACAAACAAAAAACAAACAAGGTTGCAGATTCGGGGGCAAACGGGATATGCTTTACAAAAATCACTTTGGTTTTTGTTCATGCCAATGGTTGTTTGTAGTGTAGTTGCAATTAGAACCTTTAAAAAATTACTTTCTTTTTATGCATTCAAATGAACAGAGTGTGTGGGCTAAACTAAATCGAATTGTTTAGGCTCTTGAAAGAAAAGGCTGATATCATAAAATTCCTATGAGCTAATTTGCGTAACTAGAATGGATGGCGCCACAAAATGCTAATACAAATGGAAGGGCAATGTAAGTAGTTGTGGCGTCAAAGTAATTAAAACCCCAATATCCTTTTTCCTAGCTACCTTGTTCACCGAATCCAACGAAATGAATTCCCCATTGCTTTCCCAAGCTCAAGCTCAAGCCCAAGCCCAAGCCCAAGCTTAAGCCTAAGCCTAAGCCTAAGCCCAAAATTAATAACAGAATTAAACACTAAACTGAAATATCATCTTTGTACCTGATTTTAACCACATCATCACTATCAACTTGCTTGCAGAAACGCTCATGATACCTAATGACAGGAACATTAAAAAGTACAAGGAGCCAAATTTCTGAAGCCGAGAGTCTTTTCTGACTCTTTTTATATATATAAATTGTGCATAGGCAGATGGTGTATTAAAACATCTGCAATAACATCAACCCTCCCCACATCACCCCAGAATTTAAGTGTCTCGTCTAACTCTTTTATAATAAAGATGACAATTTAATTGGTGGGTATACTTCTATAGACCATGCAAATACCATTTTTTTAAGTTGGCAAAAGTATGTCATTTTTAATAAAAACAATATGACCTTAATAAATGCTGTAACAAGAAACAGTTGTCACTAATCAGTTTTACTGGACCATTGATCTATCCTTTTTTTGAATAGTTTGTAGTTATTATCGTGATCGGCTCAAGAGTAGGAAATAAACGGTATGGTTTTAAAATTTTCTGGTTGAATGTTTGTTTGTAGCTTTGTAAAACACCATAGCAATGGATCACTTAGAAATATATCCGCGTTTCAAGACCATCCTTTTTTTTTGTTACTCCTGGTTGCTGAGAAACAATAGCTATAAAACAGAACTACAAAAATTTCCAAGTAATAATCAAAACCTCAACTACATATATACTATTTATGTTTGATGGAAAGTATATCTCGTAATTTCATCCACTACGTTAATACGAGTGAGGTATTTGATAAAGGGTAATTTATTTATTTTCAGTATTAAAACGTGCATGGATCCTAATTACAACTGAAAAACAGTTAAAATCACTACAGAATTTGTACAAGTAAAGAAAAGAGAGACTAAAAGCTTGGTATCTAACCATAAGCCAAGAGTACAAAAGAGCATTTACATCTAAAACTTTAGGTACATTTGAAATTTAATAGGACTGATTTCTGGAGGTGACTTGGCACATACCAATACAGCTCTTTTCTGCAAAAATGACCATGTATCCACCGTTTTTAGATGTTGTGACAAATATAATTGATGCAAACTGCTTCGAGTTGTAGCATTTAATTACGCTACTGTTATTTTTGTGTAATTTTTGGTCAACACCAAGGTTTTTCTAGGTTTTAAACTCCACTCGGGGAATCTTAGACCTCAAGTTGTGGGGGTTGATACCATCTAAGCTGTTTTCACGGTTTTGCCGGAAACCGCACTCATCGTATGAGCTGGTCAGGGCTGAACCCAAGAACAATGTACCAAAGAATACTAACTTGACTATTTTAATATTATTTGATATTGGTGGGTATTATTAGACCTTGCTATCAAGGGTTGTATTGTTGTTGATACTGCTTTTTATTTTAATCCGGAGGAAAAATCTTGATATTTTTATACTTTTATAAAATGCTTTTTTAGGTTTAAAATGTTGTTTATACTCTGAATAACGTTTTTTAAAAATAACATTAGCTGATATACGTATTCTGTAAAAAATACAAAAACGTATTTTGCTAAAGTGCTATATATCAAGCCCCAGAGTTCTACCAATATTGAACTTCAACTCAAATTCACTTTTTGTAACTCAAAGTGTGTGATTTCTCAAGTGTAGTTGATTATTTAAATATAAAAATATTTAAAGGGAAACTAGTAACTATCTAATTTTTAATATGCAGTTCTATGTTCAGGACTGACCACCCGTCGTTTCCCACCATTTTGCTAACAAGTACAATCATAAATAAAAAACCAGAAAATTGCTGCACCATTTGGCGGGAATTGTATCTTTTGTAAAGTTCAATCATTCATACCAATACTTATCCATTCACGGGCTTTAAGTGTTCGAGGGTGGAGGATGAGGTTCTGGCCCAAATTCAACACATCAATGAAAAAAATTGCGAAAAACCAACATTTATAAATGCATCTAGATATATCCAGTATTTTAAATCGATTTGGGAGGATCAGGGGAGGAGGGGAGGAACCCCGCTGAGTTATCTTTATATGCGTGTTTAATTTATCTAGAATATACTATGGTATGATATTGTCGTCTAAGGTGAAACTAATTATATTAGTGTTACAATTTGACCAGAATAACTAGGTTTTAGTGCAATAAGCCTAGACTTCGTTCTATTTTGTTGTCAGCATTGGTGTTGGTGAGGATGCTTTTATCAGCACTAAAACATTATTAACGGTAGATCATATGTGTTGAACATGAGTATAGAAACATGCAAAGGCTTAAAACGGCTTTCCTTCCAGATCAATACTAGAGCTAGCTTAAAATCAAATTTATTTCGCCTCTGTTTTGTTTGAGACATAAAGCGCTCAATGCCTAAGTAGATATGATTCTGGGGAACACAACTGGATAATAACCTGGTGGGATCTGAACGATGAGAATATTCCTTTTTTTTTTGTATAGAATACCCTTGTGTCTACCAGAAAAAAAAGAGAGTTTGCGGGTAACTATAGTATATAAAAAACCTGTTTTCATAGAAAAAGAAATAGACAAAAGTGTTGCAGCGAAAAGTCAAGTTAAATGGGATTTCCCTCAGTAGCTGCCCGTATCCGACCATTTCTTATGTGTATGTGTCTATGTGTATTTTAAAGAGGAGGATTTCAATAAAAAAAGTTATGGCAATAAGAGGTCGTACTTTATAGTACGTTTAAACCCCATTTAACTAATACTAAGATCAAAACAAGAGAGACCTGGCAAAGAATCGACAATCCATCAGTAGACGAGAGCAAATTCAAGTGATGCTTTAAATGCTGCATACTATCTTTCCTAAACAGAAATTCACCAATAAACACATACTTGAACTATCAAATAACTCTGAATTAAATAAACTTCATAATTGTCCGAATATCCATAGTAAAATCCATATATCACCTTAAACTACTGTTATAGATAAAAGCCCTGATAAATGCACAAGTATTTAATGATGAAAAGTATCCTCATGTGTACTTAAACCATAATAATACATTTGAATGATGTAGAATGCTTTTTTTTTACAAAAGTACAGAGTTAAGTATACATAGCAAAAACCGGGCAAAGATAAACTGAAAGTTTATAAAGAGATGATTAGCATGGGGTAGGAAACTTCATATGTATATTATCACTAGGTAAGCAGAAAGAAATATGGTTACCAAAAAAGAGTTTGACACTTCTAATCATTGCTTGCTGCAAGGTTTTTCCATAAACCATAATTATGAAATATACAGAACTATTCCTTCATTGCCTCAGAATTGGCTTTTGCTTGCCACACTTAGAGTGTTGGTTGATGTTAAGATACATATGATAAATGGTGCAAATGGAGTAGGGATACCAAAAAATAAAAAAGCGCAAGTTCTCGGACAAGGAAACTGGCTGCCAACTTCATTGATGTAATTGGTCAAAAAAGCCCGATATTCCACACCCATCCAGATTGTCTGAAAAACAGTATCTATTTTTTCTTTTTCCAGTGCTTTGTTCACTTTGTTTTTGTTTTTGGTTTTAGTTTTGTTTTAATTTCTTGTTGGCATGGATTCAGAAATTTGGTTAAAATATCAGAAAAGCTAACACGACGGTTTAGAAATAAATGTAAATGAAATGGCAATCATCACAGAGGCAGAGTATGTAATTGAGCAGATGAGATTGTCGTTTTTACGATATAAAGATGGAGTTGGGGAACATGTAATTCAAATTAAAAGATCAAAAGCCCAAAACGAGTGGAATTATGGGTATTGGAAAACAAAAAATGGAGGCGAGGCGGGATGGGACGGAGAGAGAACAACGAGTGATGATGATTCTGAGGAAGAGAGTGAAGAGGAAATAAAGATTCCCTCAAGCCCAGAGCATCAAACACTTGCGGCTGTGGTAGGTGCAAATGAGTTGGATAGAAAGGGTAGAGGTGGAGGGGAGATGGGTGGATTTAGACGAGATTATATGGGGAAAAAATACCGAAAAGATGTGACCAAACGTGTAATTCAAAATTTAGAGATAAAAATAGAGAATGACAAAGACGGTAGTTGTGCGACGGAAGATGGGGCTAGAGATAAAGAACCAAACAAAAATGAAACAGGAAAAGTGGATAAAATGGGGTTAATAGATATGCTGAGGGTAGAATCGAAGGGTAGAATTGGAATGATACCTAAAACAAGGAGGCGGGAGGGTAGTGAGAGCGATCAAAGTGAGTTAGAGCTAGAAAGAATTAAGAACGCTGGTGAAATGGTGATAAACCCAGCGAAGGTGGAAAATGCAGAGATATTGAGACGAGCACAACAAAGTAAGGAGGACGAAGAAAGAAGGCAGAGAAAAAAAAGCCACAGGGGACTCAATATAACTGGGTCAAGAATGGCGAGGATATGGTCAATAGACAAAGGAGTACTAAATACCATCCAAGAAACAGAATATACAGTAGACGGGGAGGGGGGGCCTGTAGAAGAGCGTGTAAAGGATGGTGCAGATATACAGGAAAAATATAGCAAGGGTGAAAGGTTGGTAGATTCTTTAGAGGAAAATGAGGACCACAAGAAATTTGATGGCAAAGTAGAAGATAGAATCAGGAAATTAGTAGCACCAATAAAGGCTCGACGAAGTAAAACGTACCCTGCAGGAAATGTGGTGGGCAATGGGCCGGGGAGTGGGGCGGGGGCGAGGGAAGAGGTGGATAAAAAAGTGGCTGGATCACGCATCCGAGAGGAGAAAAATGAAGACAAGAGAAAGACGATGTATGTACAAACGAGTGTAGAAGAGAAAATGTTACAAAAAAAACAGAGGCCACTAAGTGTATATTGGGAGGAGCCAAAACAAGGCACAGTTGCTGCAATAAGACCAATATCGATATTGTATGAAGGAAGGGGTCGAAATGAAGAAAGCAAAAGTCAAGTAAGGGGTGGAGAGGGGGGAAGAGGAAGAGCAAAAGGAGGAGGAAGAGAACCGGGAGAATATTCAGGAGACGCTGAAGGACTGGAGGAGGAGGGGGAAGGGGAAGGGGAGGATGGAGAGGAGGATGAACTCGAGGATGACGACGACGATGAAAAGGAAAAAGTACTCTTGGAAGCCAAAAGGAAACAACAGGAAAAATGGATGGCTGCGTCAGAACAACGACAGTCAAGGATTGATATGATAAAAAGGGCTGGGGCGACCCAGACATCAGGGTTGGGTCAGTTACTTAAGGGTAAAGGCGGGAGAACTACAAGTGTTCAAATTGGAGTGGGCTACAAACAGTTTATTGACCAAGAAAATGGGCTTAGTACAATAGTGTACTTGCCTGAAATTTTGTTTAACAGGCAAAATGAACGTATGGAAGCGGCTGAACGGGCGATAAACGTCAATTTGTCAGAGACAGCTACCGCGGAGCAGCTAATAGGAGCAGTTCTGTATTTATTGAGTGATAGGCTAAATGGCCTTGACAGCTCAAACGATACGAAGGAAATGGGCGTGATAGCGGTGGAGAGCAGCATTTTGGAGCAATACGGGAGAGCTGAGTGTTGGGATGTTCGAATAGCCGAAATTGATGGCGAGATTGACTACGACTTTCCTGTTCTAGACCGTACACGGGTTGTAAGCAAAATAGGAATAACCGAATTTGCGATATGTTTGGCGCCTACAAGGCAGGACAAGCCACAGTCAGCTGGTATTGGTGCGGATGGCTACAATGCTTATCCTGATTATAGTGGTGCCGCGAAACCCCTAAACATGTATTATCGATCAAGGCTTGCTAATGAAAACACGGCCCGCCTGTTTAAACGCCAAACAGCTACTAACGAGCGACCAGAGACATTTCTGTCGGCTATCCGCACCAGCCGTATACTGACCAATGAAGACCATGGATATGATTTGGCGATGAACATGCCCGCACTGAGGGACAGTGTTCAGGTTGACAGTACCCAGAAATTTACCAGCTCGAGGATAAGGGACTCGGTGTATAGACATAACACCCATACCTATAACTATATTGCACAAAACGCAGGGGAGTCGGCGCAGTTAGTGCGGATATACTTCTACAGAGAACAAAATGAGGCGAAAAAGAACACCGGAAAGCATATAACCAGGAATTCTGATGTGTATCTTAGCACCACTATCCGTACAATGGTACAAGATACTCTGTTTGATGTTTTGAGGCTTGCGTGCAGAAAGTGGGAGTTGGTTCAGCGAGATTACTCGCTTACATTCGTCGAAGAACCGGCAAAACCACTGGCATTGGCAAGGACAGTGGGTGAGCTTCTACCTTGTAATTTGGAATTTTGTCTAGTTCCAAATACATTGCTTTCGCCCCAAAATGAACCCAATACCAACACCAATACCAAATACAACTATGATTTTAACATTTCTAGTAACAGCAACAACATCAGCAGCGCTTTAAGCAATCTTGGAAGGTCCGATATATCATCTGTCTCAATAGACCTCCTTCCAAGCTCCGTTAACTGCTACTCATTTCAGGTGTTCCGTAGGTTGCAAATGTTTGCCAAAGCTGAATATACCCTGATGATCGATTCTGAGTTTGTTTCGCTCCTGCCCATGTTTCAAAAGAAACGTACTGGGCTACAGCACAATTCATCCATCTCGCTACCCTTAAACGACTTGGTCCATTGCAAACCATCCCTGAAAAACCCAAAACGACTCAAACTTCTAGTCTACCAACATACCAACAGCACAAACAACCACCTCAACACTGGGCAATCCAATGTCAATGCCCCCGTGCTTGCCAAATCGATCCAGATCGAAACCAAGTCTGCGGAGGATTGTCAGAGGATAACCCAACTCATTAACTCCACAAAGCCTTAAACCCACTATTTAGAATGTTTATTATTTATAATCTTTTATTTATTATTATATATCTTAATAAACAGTATTACTATCGTAATAAACAAGGATTTTTAAAACAAAAAGGAAAAACAACTGTTCAAAGGATGTCAAAGCTCAAATATTTCACTAATTTATGCCTTTGTCTCGGTCTTTTTCAGCTGTGCAACTTGGCGTTGAACAACATAACGTTGCTATTTTTGTTATAAAACGATAGGGTTAGTACACTGTTTAAAAATGGTTTAACAACAACACAATAGGATCCCGTTAAGTAAATAAGCACAAAAACATACCTGTTTCTTCAATCGCATAACCTTAAATCGCTCAAAGTCAGTCAACAAGCTGCGGCGTCTGCGGACTGCCAACTTCTTGGCCCATGAAGTGCGTGCCCATTGCTCATCAACCTTGTTCTTGATGATTGCGTTTCTCAAAGCAGATGAACCGATGGTTCGTGGCAGCTTGCGGATTACAATGTCGGTAAGTGTCATTTGAGAGAATGAGGCAACATGTCGGTGAACACCACTGGTTGGTCCATCAACTATTGCGCGGTTGTGGTCAACGACATCGACAATTACGGCGATTCTACCGGCCTTGTTTCCGTGTGTCAAAAGAACTACACGTCCAACTTCTACAAATCTCTTGAATGATGTCTATTTTTCATTATCAAAAGTGATATCTTAGTTTAAAATTGTTATATTTGATAGGTATCGAAGCGTGCCACTGTATATCTCGATTTTATTCACATAATCGCAATATGTATCATTTTCTGTTGTTTCGATTTTAGTCCTTGTTACCAAGCTAAAATATGGTTGTTATTTCTGAACTAATAGTCCAAGGTTCAGAACATGTTAAACCTCGCAAATCAATACACGGTCAATACTCATTTTGAGATATTAAACAAAGCTTAAAGAAAAAAGCAGATTCAAATCACATTCACAAATTGTACCATCTCATAATCACTCGAATCTCTTTTTTTGAATGTTGCCTTCTGTTACGATGCAAACAATTTACAGTTGAAAGTCAGCCGCCCATCGAAAATCCTTTATATAAGCTCTCTCTGGTCCGATACACGCCTAAAAACACCATATTTCAATATATTAAAGGGCTCTTACCATTTTATCCTCTCTTTATTATGGCTATACCTCTAGTTGTGAAAAAGAAAAAACAAGGTTATACTCTTTATTTTTTTTTTTGGTTTTTGATTTTTTTTTTCTAACCTTTTTAATTTTTGAATTTTTTTTTTTGCTAATACAAAATTTCGAGATTCAATACTACCTTTGCATTCATATTTTATTGGCTCTTTTTGGTTGTGTTTTGGGCAAAAAAAAAACTACAGTTTCAATACTAAGGCTCAAATCTACCCATGGTCCTATCCAATCATTGATAAGCTAGACCTCTCATACTGCTCTTTTTTCATTATGCCTATCCTTCAAGAAAAATGCACAGTCAAGAAACACTATAAGGAAAGGTGAGAGGAGAATAGAGGAAAGGAATACAACATATCTTTTACGGTAACTAGCTAGTTTTCTAGTAATTTGTGTTCACAAAATTGACCCAGAATCAATATACCAAACCTTCCTATTACACCTATTCGCCAAACCAGAGAAAAAAAACATGATATACTATAATATGGAAGCAGGTATGACTACAGCTTAAACTGAAACAAGCTGTTAATTTCATAATTATTTTATTTTTTGATCTCAGCTTGTCTATCTGTCTGTCTGTCTGTCTGTCTGTCTGTCTCTTTTTTAATCGCTTCCTTGGTAATCAATGCTATATTAGCAACATCACATACCAACACAAGTATCCAAAGACATTTCCTGTATATAATATTTTGTTAATAGTGTAGGGAGGAGGTAAGTATGAGATATATCCAAAAACAAACACAAATAAAAAATAAACTATTATCAGTATAAGCGCAAATATTGTCAAGAAAGTTACATTTTGATTACCATATCCACTGATTGTTGTGATGTCTACTAGTGTATTGTATATCCGTTGCACTTTAATATGTATTTGTGAGAGTTTACCAAGACTTGAGTATGTGATATGGTATAGCTCGAAGAAACTTGAGAACGTTCAATGTGATTTCATAAAAAAATACTCACACAGCGTAAGATATCCCTTTGTTGGCTTGACGAATATTTCTACACAGATCAAAAGAACACTTTCCGCCAATAATATTATGAAAGATGTGTACCTTTTTTTCATTAAAAAAAGCGTCAGCGGATGTCTCCCACTATGACAAGATTAAGATGAATATATGCAACCAGCAATAAAATACAAGAAACTATTTAAAAAACGGCATAATTAAGAGAGAGAACATAGTTCAATCCTTGATATCAAAGTTGGCGTATCGAAAGTATACTTTATTGCGTCCACAATATATAAGCGCATTAACACTAGGACAAATACGATAATAATATCCAAAAAAAGTTTTAGTAGTTACAAAAACGACCTACTACCACAAGGAACATTGTGCCAAACATAAAATATAGTGGCAGTGTTCACCTAAAGGAAATACTGGTAATGTGTATAGCACGCGATACTACGAGCGAGATGTCGCAGAGGTGTACAAAAAAAGAAATAGTATTCGATTACCACCAGGCAAAGAATCGTCCGAGAGCTACACCTAACCAACTGGCATTCGCGCTTTGTGCTTCACCGCTTTTTTTGGCGGATTGAGAGACGTTAACACTTGGCTCGTTGACTGGAGACGCAGCTGCGGCGGCGGCAAGAGCGAGAACAACAAATTGTACCTTCATTTTTGATAATGTGTTGAAAAGTTTTGCTGAGAAAGTGTATTTGCAGTGTGATATGACCTTCCTTTTAACTAGATAGCTTGGGCCTTGGCGAGATAAGTTAAGAGACTATTACAGTTAGTTTGTGAACAAAATCTTGGAATGCCGGAGCTTGACTTTGTATGCAAATGCTAATATTGTATCGAGATATTCGACTATTACTTATTGTTATTGTTCGCAAAACACGATGGTATTTATATTAATACTGAAAAAAAATCAACGTATTGGAATTAGGGGAAAAAAAAAAGAACAGAGGCTTGGAATTCACTCTCTATAAACTGAAAAGCGGGACCCTTTTTGCTACCATTACCATAGTTGTATTGCTAACTTTATCAAAGCGAGTTTCTATTTTTTCTCATATGTGATTAACCAAAAGCCTTGAATATTCTCATCAAGAACCAAAATCAACAAGAAAAAAAGCTAAGAATAGAAACTTCGAACTCAAGACACTTTAATTATTTTAAATTAGCTAGTTTTGATTTGCAATTAATTAATCTTGATTGCTGCTATCCTCACAATAGCCGCTATAATAATTACTATTAGCTATGGGCAATTTATTTTATTTTATATTCATAATTTGTACCTTGACTCTACCACGTTCTATGGTTGAAATGTATCTAAATTACAAACTTAAATACATGACTACTAAATCGGAATTTTTGTTAATTTTAAACAACACCTGGTCTTGACCATTACAAAATCTTAAATTTAGAAAGTGGGCTTTTCAAATGAAAAAGACCGGTATAATCTGTTCGTTGGCTTGAAATATGCACAAAAAAGTTTTATATGGCTATTTGGTAGTACTCTTTTTGAGCTCTTTATGTGGTATGCATATACTAAGCTTATTGTACAAAATAAAAAAGACGATCATGTCCAACGTATATTTTGCCATTTTGGGGTCGCGGTTTCTACTAAAAAGTCCCACCAATATAAAAAGGTTTAGTTATTCATTCTACACCACTTCGGAGAACAACCCGCCTTTTTCTTAATAAAAAAGAAGCAAGTGGAGACAAACGGGTATTTTTTCTTGAACTTGTCTTTTTAGACCCCATGGTTTAGTGCTATCATAATCATTATTCAGCTTTATAATTAATGCGCGGCAATTAGAACCTTTTCTTGAGGAAAAAATGCGAAAGTTTAGAAATTCGGAACAATATGATAATGTGAAAATGGCTATAAACTTGAAGGCAAATCAGTTTGGGTTAGGGGATACAGGAATTTGTAAACAAGGATAATAGTGACACCACGTTAATTTCTTCCTACAACAGAAGATATCCCAAACGGGTATTTATTTAGGCATTTACAACATAGAACATTATATATCAACTTGCTCTGTTTAGATAGTGGTCTATTTGGTTAACGCCATAGTGGGATTTATATTTTCTATCTATATGAATACTATAATATATCAAATCCTTCTCAAAATTTAATATTAACAAGAAAATAAAGGACTTCAAATGTTAAAAACGTTGGCAAAATGGTGTGTCTTTTTTGAAACAGCCATCAAGGTAGACACAATGATATAATACAGTAGCACACTTCTACATACATAAGTATTACATGTGCCAAGTCGCTATATTAGTAGTTTGATTTGAATTGAAGTATAGGATACTATAACCGCTCTCAATCTTAAAGTATGCGCTTGGTTCCAGTGCAGATATTTATTTCTGCGAGGCTGTTGTAAAATAGATAAAATGTGTTGGAATGTAGCATATCACAATTCATTGGAGAAAAGAAGCACAATAATGTAATAATAAGCTAAGCCCCAATGGAAATTTAGATGATAATAATAATAATGAATATCCAAAAAGATCGAAATAAACACAGATCCTGAAACTCATTTCTTCAAATAAAGCTTTTTTATGTACTAACGCCATCTAATGCAGTATAAAGCAGTAAGCTATTAAAGCCTTTGAAAAACATAGAATGGTTAGTTGATAGAAGGATCAGGTAGGCATTCATGTAGTGTTAAAATCGATTAAAAACTTGAGTATTCGACTTATAGTTGTATGATAACAACTG
Organism: Zancudomyces culisetae; assembly: GCA_001969505.1. Lineage (NCBI taxonomy): Eukaryota > Fungi > Kickxellomycota > Harpellomycetes > Harpellales > Legeriomycetaceae > Zancudomyces > Zancudomyces culisetae. The sequence continues at coordinate 7,502 of LSSK01000067.1, read as the reverse complement.
AGGGTTTTTAATATAAATACAGAGATAGAGAAGCCCACTAGCCGACGGAGCTTGAAGATAAGGTGTGCGAGTTATTTACTTCCCGTCCATGAGAAATATAGCATGTCCATAAAACATAAGGAGATGAGTGTGATGGAAAAAAGTATAGTTTCAGTAGTGTGGTGATATATAACCCAGCTAAACACGTGTATTCTTTTTCTAGTTTTCAATTTCATAGCTTACACATATATACCTTTGTTCTCCAACACTCAAATCCAGATCAAATATTACAGAGTTACTAAGAATCATACCAATACCTGCTATTTTCTATACTTTTTGTTCATTCATATTTTTTGTAATTAACACCCAGGATTAAAAATCCAACATTCAACATTCAACATTCAACATTCAACATTCAACATTCAACATTCAACATTCAACATTCAACATTCAACATTCAACATTCAACATTCAACATTCAACATTCAACATTCAACATCCAACATGCAACATGCAAATTTCAAAAGTAGCGTAACTGCATACTATCCTGATCAAGTTTCGCTGTGTTTTTTGAAACCCTTTTAGCAGTTGTACAAATTCATATTTTCACATCACTATCTTTCCCAATTCAATCAAACTGCGTATGTATCCGATAACGCCTGGGAACTATAAAAAAAATAGTAATAAGGAAATAGTAAATGGTAAATAGCAAATAGATTAACTAGCGCGCACAAGTCTGTGAATATGTGTTCTTCAAAATCTTAAAAGCTTGAAACAGTAAAAGCTGGAAATAAAGTGGAAACGCAAAGGAGTGAAGGAATACAACGGAATTTGCAGTTATAAAGTTTGAGTGTATTTTTCATTTTTTTGTCTGCTTTGTGTCTGCTTTTTGTCTGTTTTTTTTTGAAAAGGGTCGCAGTTTTGACTTCCAGTCTTGGTGCTTCTATTTACTTCCACACATAATGTATTTTATACATTTGATGCTATATTCACTTGATCCTATAAATATGTGGTGCTACACACATTTTAGAGCCAATTAACTATTCGACAGTCTATATATTCCGATTCCCACGCTTCTAAACATTATTCTGAAATGAAAACAGTTATATCTGCATTTTATTTTTGGCCAACTCAAAGATAATATACTATAGCTAAACCACAATAAAGTATAGTAGGATACACCATAATAGAGTGTAGACAGCTACAATGAAAAGATATATAAACACATTTGCAGAAGCAAAAATGAAGTGTTATTTTTTATTGAGCTATTGAATTGAAAAGTGCAAACTCACTAAACACAGTATCACGGTCCAGCTGTATACTTATTACACTAAGGTAAGAAAACAATATCAAAAATTTTAAAGTATCACAGTTCGTAATAAATACCGATTTACTGGATTACCTTTTGCCGCCATAGATTGCTAAATATAATGGAAAATAAAAGTCAAGAGCCGAGTTACTATACAAGCCTTAAGTGTAGAGCCGCTGCGTTAAAAGTTTTCGGCGAGAATTTTATCAGGATCAAAAGCCTCGATGCTGGAAATTCGCTTGATATGAATGTCGTTAGAAACGTGTTTGGTATCAATCCCAAACATGAGGAAAACCCCCCAAAAGCGAGAAATAATGATATCTCAAGATTTTCCCAAATTTTTAGTCACGTCCTACTTGATAGCAATTCGATGGTATTGGGATATATCCAGAATTCAATAGTTACGTCCGAAATAGATCCTCAGGAATTGATTAATCTTGCTGCTATTACCAGCACCACAAATCCTCAAGAAGTTGAAAAAGATGAGGGCACTGCAGAAAGTACTGCAACACCTTTAAACACTACCAGAAACGTGTACACAGGGGACGGTGAATACTTATTTTCAATTGTAACGGTCCATTTGCCCAAAATCTCACGTATAAGGATAGTCAATACCAGACATGCATTTGCACTGGGAAAATCTGAGTGTTTTTTCGCTGGTGAAAATGTCAAAATTGCTACATTTTCCGATTTTTGTAAGGGTGAATTTGGAATCTCGCAAAAAAAGCCCACCGCTGAGAGCTTTAACAATATTACCAAGATGGTATGGTCGGAAAACGCACAGTTACCCGACCTCAATTCACTAAACATCACGTATTCAGATGATGAAATCTTGATGGTGTGTAGTCAATCATATGCACCGATAGGCTGGATAAAAATCGGTGAAGATGAAAAGGAGATTGACATATCATATAACACCAGTTACTTTTTGGAGAGTGGAGCACAGGTAGACACTAACAATGGAAAGGATAATGAATCGATATCTCTTTTCGAACCTAAAAGTCTCATCAATGTTGAGTACAAAGCAGCCATATTTTCAGTTGCGTTTTACGGGCTTTTGAAATTCATTGTGCCCCTCCTTGGGTGAAAACAAAAAAATTCTGCCTATCCAAACCTACCCCGCCTTAAGGATGTTGTGGATGAAAGATACACGTATATTCTAATGTTTTTGTTTTTGTTTTTGTTTTTGTTTGTTTTGTTTTTCAGTCATGGTGGGTTTTATTCGGACGTATCTAAATAAACCCAATTTTAACTCTAGATACAGCTTTCAAATATTCAACTAGTACTTGATATATCTCGAATTATACATATTTTTTTGTATCAGATCCTTCAAAAATAAAAAGCCAGATTACAAAATCCAAAAATTCATGCTAGCCAAAGCCTAACAGGCAAAAATTCAAATTATAGTTTGATTGCAATAATTACAAGAAAACGGAGGGGGAAATATAACAAATATGTTTCTATAGCGGATGAAAAAACAAAGAATAATCATGGGAAGGAAAAAAAAAGAAAAATGGAAAACGAATCTAAAATTCATGGATTATGTACCAAAAAAGTAGCTTTTTCAAGCGAAATTCAAATCAAAGCACAAGATTTTGAGGATTTGGTAACAGAGTTTCCAAAATTGGAAAGATAGTAAGTTATATACTTTTTTTTGAAAAGGCAGTTCACAATTGCTAAATGGGTCGAACAAGAGAAAATTGTCTCTTTAAAGGTAAAATAAGTAAACATTTTTGTGTAAAACGCACAGAGTTAACCATTATGTATAAAAATAGCGTGTATAGGAAAGGCAACAAGCGATATTTTGACTATAGCAACAGTGCAGCGATAAGGTATGCATTTCTATTTACTATATAGTTTCGTTATCGTTAATGAATTTTATTTGGGTCGGACTTTTTCAAAAATGGGTGATCAAGTAGGGGATATAAATAAATCAAATCAAAAATAGGGAGTATAACAAGGCCATACTAGAAAAGGAATACGGGATCAAAATGACGCTAACTGAGGAAAACCTATGTCCGATGGTAAATAGTCGAGTGCAATATTTAAAATGGATCGATATATTATTGGAAAGGTATTGCTGTTTTGGACAGTCTTATGATGACGCACGTGTCAGTAGCAGTGGTTCGATTGTGAATAGGAGTTGGTATGGTGTAGATATCGGAACAGGTGCGTCCTGTATATACCCAATATTGGGCGTGAAACTGAATAACATTAACAACACCAAAGAAAGCGGTACTATGCATAGTATCTGCCGAAAAAAGCTTAGATTTCTGGCTACGGATATTGACGAAAAATCAATAGAGCTAGCTAAGCAGAATGTCGAAGCGAATAATATGCAAACCGATATTGAGATATTCCATAATAACACTACTACGGGGAATGGCGGAAGACAGATATTTTTTAAAGAGCTGATAGATCGAATAAATGCGATCAATGAAATACAGGATCCTTATCAGGTTAATACAATAAACCAGGTGAGATTTAGTATGTGTAACCCACCATATTATTGCGACGAGACAGATAAAACAAAAAACACCAATCTGCGCTTTGATAGTAAATCAAGTTTAGGTCAAAACGAAAAACAATCCGAAAGACTATGTAGAGTGAAAATGATGAAAAGTACCAATAACGAAAGCATAACCGAAGGTGGCGAACTTGAATTTATTAGCCAGATGATTCGAGAGAGTATAGAGGTGGAGTTAACCTTGAGCACCGCGTCAAGCATCAAAGACAGGCTTAGTGTTGAGCGTGGTAGTGGATGCCCCAATGAGAGCAGTAATTGTGGCATCGAATGGTACACAAGCTTGGTTGGAAAAAAACAAACGTTGCAGACATTACTAAAGCGAGAGTTTCCCAAGCTGGTCAGCGACTTCCAACGGAGACAGAGGGGCGCCAAAAAGGGTGTGCTGGTGGTCAGTGACCGGCTAAGGATGGGTAATACCAGTAGGTGGGTTATTGGATGGAGGTTTGTGCAAGAAATTACTAATAAAAACGTCGAGGGTCGGGAACAGAAGAGAAATGTCATGGGAAGCGTGGACCGGTTTCTTTGTAAATGTGTAGTCGGACGCAAGGGTATTTCAACCAAGACTACAAGTTTGATGGGCAAGTTGGAAAATAGAGTTTCTCGCAACAATATCGGTGGGGTTCAGAATATTACCGATGGTTGTGAGTATAATATGGGTGGTGTTTCTACAATTAGAATACCAACACAACTATTCCTTTGCCCTCCACGAGGAAAGGATGAAGGGGAATCTAATTATGGTGTAAATGGGTTGGGTGGATGTGGAGGCATAAATAGACTGGTTAAAAGTGTAGAAACAACCATTTCTGGTCTACATTCCGAAAATCCTAACGCTTTTATTATAACTGGGTACAAAAAATCCAGCACCAATGAGGATTGTGGCACCAACACTGGAAATATAATAGGGGTAAAAAGGAAAAAAGCAGAACCTGTCACTTTTATGGAGTACCGGTGCGTGATACACAGAGTATTTTGGACAAGGAGAGCCAGACGACAACTATTGACTCAAGAGAAACAAAGTTCAATAACTGATAGTAAACACTTCATAAACCAAGGACCACATATTAAAATTTGCGACATCAGAGAAAATAGTACAAACAACGGCAACGATATTAGTGATGGCGTAAAGTTGTATATAATATTAAGAATCACAATCGAATGCCAAGATTCACACCATGATACTGGTAAAAACTATGGTACTATCAAGCTACAGACATACTACAACAGTCAATACCATGAAAATGGAACGGAGGATGGCGCTATAGAACCCATTGGTGGTGAGAAGAGTGTAGAGAGGACACTCGACTCGCTACAGTCAATGCTGACATCACGATTAAAAAAGGCAGTACTGACTTGAATCAAGTGAGCTTGTTGGCAGTCTAGATACCATAAGGGGATAATATAGACACCATGCATATTTTTTTAAGTGAATGTGTATATGCTTTTTATTTTTTATTTTTTGGTAGTTTTTCTATTAAGAATAGATCTTTATAACAAATATTACTAATAAATCTGTAAATGACGGAGAGATATTGTTATGTATGTGGAAAGTATAGAGAAAGGAGTTGTAAAAAAAAAAAGGTAGTACTACGAGTATTAAGATGCAGTAAACAATGAGCCCTCAGGTGGTTGAGGAAGGCGCCGGTTGTAGGAAACTGCCATTTCGCGGCGAATCTCGACAAGTACAGTTTCGAGGGTATTCGAGCGCTTCCAGCTGGATAGTACAGGTACGCGTTGCTTGTTGACAGCACCGGTGGCCTGGTCGACACAAGGCAGGTTTATTTTTGTCAGAAAAGTGACAGAGGGTGGCATATCTGGATAGTTCTCGTCGCAATGGATTTTGAGACAGTAGATACGGTTTTCGAATACTGACTAAGTTATGAGAAGAGAGTGAAGTATAGGTATTGTTGTTAATTTAACTCGTAAAATCTCAATAGACAAATAAACAGAAGGGTAAATAAATGGTAATATAAAATGAAGGAGAGTGGAGGAAAATTAAACTTACATTTGGTACACCCAGAATGGTGCCATCCCAATTCGAGAGTGTAATATCCTCGGGATCCGACAAACCGTAACTGCATGCACCATCACCGATGCCTTTTTCACCCTTTTCAAGTTCTTCTAGCAAACGGAAGTTTCTGGGAACTATTATAAAACAGAGATGTAAATGTGATAAAGATGTATTATTGATATTTGAAAAAAAGGGAAAGAGGAGAGGAGAAGGGGAAGGTAATAGAAAACTAATCGTCTCGATTGAGGCGGGGGGAGGGAGATTAGTTTGGTTATAGCTTTTTTTTTATGAATAATGGTGTGTGGAGTGTTAATTATAGAGAATGAAAAGAAAAGGTATTTACCTAGAGCCATCGTTTGGTATGGAAATCAGTGATGTGAATTGTTCCTGAGTATTTTTAAAGTGGCTATTGTGATTTATTATACCTAAGTGGCGTTAATGAAAACCAAAATAATAAAGAGTGTAAGAAATAAAATGAACCAGTTTGAGATTAAATAAACAAATAAATTATAAGCAAAATAACCAAAGAAAATTAAAAAAAGGAGAAACCTAGGTTTGGGGTACAGAATATCATCAAATCAAGTCGAATCCAAAAAAAAAGGGAACCAAACACCACTTGTAAAAGATGAGAAACACGTATGCTATGAATGTATAGGATTACGTGAAGAGGATTGGAAGAGGGAAGAGGGATGAAGGAGCCAACAAAGGATCAAGACAAATTAACCAATTGTTTTCCAACCAAATATTCCTGGTCACGTAGGCTGTTAAATAGACGCTTGATATACCTGGAGTAGCAGTAACTGGACAGAAACACAAGTAGACCAATGGACAGCACCAAAAGATACACAAGTGCATTAATACTTTCGTCAAGATCAATGCTCGTTGAATTTAGTGTTAAAAATGCAAAAAGTGAAGATGGGTTGCCATTTGCAGCTGAAACGGCAGTAGTGAGGCGTTCAGGTGTCTTCAACACATCAACAACAAGCCAGGTGAGGAGTAAAGGAGTTGCATTGACGATAGCAAATATGAAAGTAGCAGGAACAATGAAGGTGGATATAAGAGGAACAATGTTCCAGCGGTGCGGAGAATCCAGGACAAGATATGTGGTGAGGACATTGCTGTAGTGTGAGTTTGGGTAGAGGGAATGGATTAGAGAGTATATGATGCGGACTATACACAGAGAAAATAGCCATCGGTCAAGCAGGCGGGTGGAGAGGTACGATGAGGATGCAACCAGAAGAGAAAATGAAGGTAGGTAGTATCCGATGGTCACCGCAATGAGTAGAGGTAGATATACAACGAATAGGGCAACAAAGGCTAGCACATTTGCAATAGACTTAAGTACAGTCCAAGCGTGTGATGTCAGATAGGCGCGATTAAAAATGAAGGTAATGAGATGAATGAGAAGGAACAAGGCAGTAAAACCCAGGTTGTAGCGGTAGAACAATAGTGGTGGTGCAGCAGTGCCAAAGAGGTAAGGATATAGTGCAGTGCCAAGGAGAGGCGGGAAAAAAATCAGTAGGTACTGCAAAGCGGCGATAGTTACAAAAGCCATGACAAAGAGAAGGAAAAGTCGGGTGTAGAAATCGGCAGGCGCGTAGACTAGGCGATGATGGGCCGGGTTAAAGCGTAGATCACGGCCACCGAGCCTGCCGTAGCGCATTTGCAGCATTCGAGCG
>LSSK01000442.1:0-10561 GCA_001969505.1 Zancudomyces culisetae | reverse complement strand
CATGGAGCTGGTCTATGTGTTGGGCGAGTATGTGGTGGTGGTCTATGTGGTGGCGGTCTATGTGGTGGTTTACATGGAGCTGGTTTCTGTGATTTGTGAGGTGCTCGTGGCGCACTGTTATTGACTCTGTTTCCTCCTCTACAGTGCAGTAAATTCAATTTATTATCATCATTCTCTAATGTTTGCATTTGTTTAATTACATTTTTTAATTCTACTTTGATTGATGATTGCTCTCCAGCTATTTTATTTTTGGTTACTACTTGACTATTTTCATCTTTTTCTTCCCACCGTTTTTTATTCTCCACTGTATTATATAAATTTAATTGGTTTGCATCTTGATGTATTGTGAACTTATTCAGGTGATTCGGGATATTTTCATCTAATTTATTTTCTATATCAACATTTTGATATAAATCGTTATTCGATTCTAATTTGGTTAATTCGATTTTTTGCGATTGACGTGCATTTTTTAAATGTGTATCATCGTTTCTTATTGATTCTTGTGCGTTTGCTGATATCGATGCTAGAATCAGCAACAATATACTTTTGATATTGACGTGCATTTCTTATTTTCTATGTATCTATGTTGTCTATCTTGTATTTATATGGTTTCGTTTCTATTTTTAGGTTTACGTATAGTATTAGTACAATTACAGTTTATACATATTCAAATTATGTTTAATATTGCTACAAATACTTTATTCAATCTACAGTATACCTATTATACTACTATAATTTACCTGTAATCTAGTTTCTATGAGTATTGTTGTCAAGTGATATTGTCTATATGATGTAAATAGTATGACTCAAATTTCCATTTTATTAAACTACAAGAATCTAATATACTCTACTCCTAAAATATATTAGATATATATTCTGTTGACCTTTGTTTAAGATCTTTAAACCGTATTTATAACATAATAATGAATAAAGTTCTAATCCCACCAAGTTGTATTTTTTTTGTGTTTAATTATCACTTTTGGCAAATATGATCTTAGTGATTAACCTGAGTTGTGATCATCAAATCCATATACGCACACCAAAACTAATACTATTGTTTTCCTTCCCGTAAAGGTTCTGCACTAAAATCATAGCTCTGAGTATTAACCAGGGAGAAGATGAAGGAAAATGTACTTTTCTTTTTTCTTTTTTTTATGGCTGGACACGGTATTATCGTTTTTTTTGGGAGAGGGAGAGTAATGGGGTTTGAGGGAGGAATGTCATATAAACCAACAATTCCTACAATCCCTCCACCCTAGTATTCTACAAAGCGATCCGAAATCCTGCCAACCACATAGTTTTTCATTTACTAGAGGTATCGGACTATCTTAGTTTAACACTTAGTACTAGAAATAATATAAAGTCAGGGTGTTTTCGGATCACCAATATTGGATCTAGGTTCTTTATGAAACCTTATTTTTTTCTATTCCTGATACAATTTCCTCAATTTTCCTGAGGACCACGCTTGAAAAAAGTGTATAATATATTTTTGAATGTATAAACAGACTTTTGGTTTATTTATGGTCAATGAAAGTTTGGCGATTCCAATGAAATCATTACGTTCAACACGCAAAGTGTTCGGGAACATTTTTTGTTTATCTACAATGCGAACTTTAGAATATACTAAATAGCTCGAGACTAATTCTTTAATATTCAAAACGTCCAATGTAATTCAATGGCCGATATAGCCCGGACTATTTATAGCAGGAAATCCATTCTGTTAGCTTGATCTAGATTTTTTTCAATTTTGCTTGTTAGCAGCCCAAAAAAAAAAATTGTCATGACAGACTTCTAGTTGCTGTTGTTTTTCTTTTTTTGTTTATTTCATTTTATTTTGGTTTTTGTGAAATAGTTGGTACAACAAAGAACTAAATCGTACAGCATGTGAGAAAATATCAAATACAACAAAGTCTGCTATAATCATATACCCATCTATTTGGTGCTTGCACGCTTGTATACCACCCCCACCCACCACCACTCACTCACCACGTTTAGTTTATCTTACTCTACCTGAAAACTTGTATACTAGACTTTGGTCAGTTAAGTATTTGAAGATTTTCTATGCCTGGTTGGGATCGTAAGTGCCGACTTTACAACAACCTTAGAGTACTATTAGTCAGACCGATACAGATATGTTGATTAGTATATTAAAAATACGTGATATATTTACAAAAGTGGTATAAAAAAAAAGTAAAAAAAAATATCAAAGCTATTTGTAGTTTTTGTTTTTGAATTTACGAAGCATTTTCAGTGGTGTTAACAGCGAATTCAGCTTAGTGTGCTTGAGTGTAGTGTTATTAGCAGAATTGTGATTGTTAGCCTCGCCAATCTTCTCAATATCAACAGGAACTTTGGATACCATGGCTGATGCACCATAATTTGTCTGAGTCAAGAAAGCACCGTTGTTTCGTGCGCTGGTTGCAGAAAAGGTAGACGGTAAACCGATCCGGGGGGTAGATTTTGAAGGAAGATCGGGATTGAGGTTTTGAGCTATGCTGGGATTTAATAGGGAAGTGGAGAGGCCAGGAGCAGAATCTGAAAAGTTGGTGGAATCCGAAAATGGCTCTTGGGAGGAAATAAGTAAAGTATTTGGAGTTGATGATAAATTGGTGGGGGCAGTCGAAGACGTGTTAAACATAGCAGTATCCGTGGTGTGGTGGTTGGTACTACCGAAAAAGGCGTTGTTCACAGTTAAAGTGGAAGAATTGTTTTCGGTTGAGATTTTATTTAGCTCTTGGCTGGTCTCTTGGTAGAAACTTGTAGTAAGAGGAGAAGAAGGAACAGAAGCCATGGAGTCGGATGGGGTTGGTAGTGAAGGGGGAGGTGGGTTTGTGGATGAATTAAATGAAATGTTGTGTTGCGAAGGGAATATTTTACGAGTCAAAAAGGCAGGTTTTTTGGAGGGTTTGAAGTGGAATGAGTTTAATGGATGCGAGGTAGAATGGTGAGCCGAGTCGAGAGATTCCGAAGAACTAATGATGGAAAAGTCACATGACAGGTTGGAAATGGAGTTGGAGGGAGGATCAAAGGAGATTATTTCGAGGCTTTGCTTGTCAGCAACAGTAGGATCAGATGAAACTTGTTTGCTGATTGCGGGTTTATGTAGGCGTAGCTGGTCCAATAGCATGTTTCTTTCAGAAGCTACAGAGTTCAATTCTTTTTGGAGAGACATAATAGACCGTTGCAGACTATCAAACTCCACTTTGGAAACATAGTCGGCCCTGCTATCGATAAAGTCCAAATAGTAGTCAGCGAGAAGCTTGAGTTTTTGGGACATTTTAGTATCGTTGATCTCTTTCGCGTCATCCAACATCAACCTAAATTCGGAAAACAACTTTTTGATTTGTTGCAAATGAAATGCACCAAGCTCCGAGCGAATTTTAAGTTCAATATCAACCGCTCTATCATTTGCTTCGGAGACTGACTCTTTCGCCTGCTTTAAAAGTCTATTAAACGCGTTTAAACGCTTTATTGACAAAAATTCAAACTCGTCTCGTTGTTTTTCAACCTCTGAAACCTTTTTAGCCAATACAGAATTTTGCTCCATCAAATCCTTAACTTCTTCCTTTTTCAGACCAAGTAGAAAAGAGTGCTCACAATTGGAGTTGTGGACAGGTTGTGGATCATTATTTTCAGTGTCTTTGTGTCTGGTACTTATGTCTGAGAGACTTTTGGCCCGGCGTCGTTTTGGAAAGGCAGATACGAGCTTGCCATCAAAAAGAGATAGCAGCAAATCTGTTTTTGGTTTCTTGCTGTTTCCTGGTGCAAATTCAAACTGGTTCACAAGATCAATGGTTCTCTTTCTTCCCAGCTTAATAAGTGGTATAGAGTCCGGAAAGGTAGATTTATTAAGAGAAGTGCCATTCATGGGTGCCTCAGAGGGGCGTCTTGAGTTATTGGCCAACATAAGTTGAGCCAGGCTTTGATTATAATCCTCCTCATCACTTTCAATCAAAACAGGAGCGGATTGTGAAGGAGATAGCAGAGTATTATTGTTTGAGGTTGGCAAATGAGGATTTTTAAGTTTAGTCTTTGTAGGAGACATGAAGTGAGGAAGATTGGAAGGATCAGCGCGGACAGTGGATCTGGTGATGGTTTTATTTTGCTTTTCACTAAGAACTATGGTGCTGGCTACATGGGCAAATTCCAACACGTTAAGAGTTTCCCAAGTGCCAGGCCCACGAATTGGACCAGATACTTGGTTTGGATCAATACACACAAGCATTACAGTCTTTGCACCGCCTTCCAGCGAGGGTTGAAGTAGCCGGGTAAGTTTGCTACCATTATATGGAACCAACTGCATTTGGTTTGGAGGGACTTCAGAATTAAAGCGTAGAGAATCCATACATCTTTTAAGCGCCATCAGCGACAAATTGATGTTGTTGGATTCAACCAATCTATCACCAACATTACGCGTTGACTTTGCACGTTCAGACCCAGCAAGATCGACTAGTGTAAGAGTACTCATAGTAACTTCAGCAGAAACAGGAATTATTTCGTGTGGATTTAAATCCCGTGTCGCCTTCCACTTCACCACTCTGGCTACACATATTGCATGGCTGCGAGAACTGCTTGCGTTAAGTCCGGTTGAGTTTACATTCCGTCTAATTTGTGCATGCATCAACACACGCACCATATCAGTTGCTGTCGATATTCGAACCTCTGTAAGCTCATCTAAAAACGTGTGAATTCCCTTCCCTGTTTCGCTTCTCAGCAACAAGCTCCTTTTACCCAATCCTCTAAGCTCCTCTGGTGTCTGGATATCCAGGGTCCGATCAATAGGTTTTACTTTGGGCGGTCGGCCTCTTCGGCCAGTTCCACCTCCCTGGCCTTTTGCACCTGGTCTTCCTGCCCCCGTGCTTGTTACTCCAGAAGGTCCCTCCATCCCTGTCAATGCCTTCAAATCCAACAAATCATAAACTACCTCATTATGCACTTCGTAGCAAGAGAGGTATAGAGCATATCGATATACTCCGGTATTTGTGTACTCATCGACAGATTCATCAGAACTTGATTCACTTTCTTCGCCCTCTTCTTTTGAATACAGACTCTCAACACTTTCTATTAACCCTCGTTCCCCAAAAATAGGTCTTATCTTTGGATCAACGACACGCAAGTCGTTGCACCACTCCACCTGTGTTGCACATTTTGGCCGCAATGAATACCCTCCTTCGAAGAGCACACCGTTCTCGAGTCCCTTTGCATACATTCCCTGCCTGTTAAGCCTCTGTATCCTATGAAGTACCTCACCAACTGCCCGATAGATAAGCCCAGGTTGTGTGTCTGTACCTTGCATCGAATACGTTTTACCACTCCCTGTTGTCCCATATGTAAAAAGTAAGCCATTTTTCCCCGTAATCAGCTTGCGTGTCATTTCTGCTGTAGTTTTCCCATATAGTGTATCTCCTGTTACTGTCTCGGGTAAAACTCCTGCAAATAAATACCTTTCGCGCTTCCCGCTTGTATCAACCATTCTGCGATACACTTCGATCTCTTTATCGTTTAGAACTTTCATACTCACTGATACGACCTGTGAACTCCCAATTCCGGTTGTGGTTTCTGTTTCTGCCGTACCGTGTTGTACACTTTGACCTGGAATATATGGTTTTAGCTTTAAAAATGTCTATATTTTTGTATTGTAGGTTGTTTTTACTTTATTAGTTTCCTTATTTCTCGCAGGAATTATATTAGAAAGCTTTATAAAATAATACTGGTGAAAAGAGTATACCTCGATTGGATCATGACTAGGACTATATTCTGAAATAGCTTTTCTGTTAGTATATGGTGTTCTTGTTTGCGCACTCCTCAACTCACTATACATCTGATTCGTCGCCGTTCGATTTGGGGTTAAGGAACTACCTTTTGGATCCCACTTCATTTTACCCTTACTCAGATTACGAGGGCTGTTCAGCCTATTCATTCCTCTATATACATTTTTAAATTATTAGATTAGCTGAGAACAATATAATTAAAATAGTTTAACCCGCTTCTAACTAGAAATACACTTACTCATTAACTTCAACCCCCGATCCACCCATCACGCTTTTATTGGATTGAGAAGAATTGTAATCTGCTGCATAAATGGCTGTTGCTTTCAGAGATTCTTCAAGCTTTTTTTTTTCGGCTTTCTTTTTATTAATTGCTGAAATCTCGCTCAATTCTGCAAAAGTTACCTCATCTTTATTCTTATTAAAATCGAATTCTTCAATCTCCCCTTGGTAATATACTTCATCTACCGCCTCATTGTTAGCCTCTTTTATTTCTTTAAGACTTATTTGTGCCATTATATCATCGTCGCTTTCCTCCTCTGGCTCGACATCCATTGTTGTACTATTTCTATTTGCACTAGCCGAATTTTGAGAGAAATGATAGTTGTGGAAAAATCCAACTCTGTCATTTTTTTGTAGGGTAGAGTTGTTACTAGCTGTCATTTGTCCAACTTGTCCTGACATGCTCCGGGTAGCCATAGGCGAGAAAAGCTCCTTTTTTAATTTGTCCAATTTGGATCTTCCTAGCCGCTTGTTTCCAACTGTCCTTTTAGTTGCAGGTGTTCTAGTCATTTTTCTGTCTTTTTTTTAGTTAAGTTCTACTATGTTTACAATTAGTCGTACAAATTACGAGTAAAAAATGAATTATTTTTCGAATTGAAGACTGAAAGCGTTCTTTGTGTTTTAATATAATGCGATCAAAAGTATTTGATTGAATATACTCTTTGTTGTTGTAGTACAGTGATTTCCTCCTCCCTATATTGTTATGAGGTAATTTCTAGTCTTAAAGGATATTATTATTTGTTTGATTCTATGAATTATATTATACTGATCAGGAAATAGCAAACACAAGAGTCTAAATTTGCTATTTAAATGAAAAAAAAAGATTTGTCAAACTTGAAAGCTACGAACCCGATATATAAATAGCAATAACTAATCGTATTCACAACTTTCTAAACATTAAACTCATGTATGTAAAATAGCTAATTAAAATATTATTTAGTAGTAGTGAAAAATAGTTAAGCAAACCTTGATTTATATTCAGAATAAGCAATATGAAAAAAACAGTGTTAAAGTTTGTATGGTGATATTCACAATGTTTACAGTTAATTTTGTGCAACTTGTAGATTAGGAGAAAATAGAGAAAATTAGCACTGAAAACCAAATTCTTTCGTTTCATTCATTAGTTGTGTTTATGCTAAAGCTGATTATCCAATTTGTTAGAATTATTTATAAGTTGTTATACGTGAATTTACACGTTAAAAATATAAAAATAAACAAAGCAAATATAGAAAGCTATTCTAAATAAGGCTAATGTTTTACAAAAATAAAAAAATAAACAATAACACAAACAACCAATTCGTATCAATAAAAAAGTGAAAAGTGTGTATAGAACGAGCTTATTGAATTAATTTACCAAGCACGTAGTTCACACTAAAGTAAATCTAGTAGATCAATTAAACCATTAGAAAATATTACACTGTTAATGGTAATGAGTTTTGAATTAATCAAAAGTTTAAAAGATAAAAATTGTACTTTTAAAAAGGTTAGTTTTTTTGACCTTTTTTTCACCCTATTTGAAAAACGTCAAATACTTGGTGATCCTAACAATAATAGTGGTAATCAGAATACTTTTATGTTTGAATAGCTTGCTATTACAAATCAATTTTAATTGACAAAAATATATACAATAAATAGTTGAGTGTTAAACGAGTAAGATGTAAAAATGATATAGCTTGGCTTGAGATTGTAGATATGTTGAGCTACACAATCAAACTGTTGAAAATGTTTTATTTTGTGTGAAAATATTTATTCCAGCCTATTTAAATAAGAATATTATAATAAACATTGACTTATTAAAATACAAATAGAATAAATAAGCTACTCTAATGTGATTAATGATTTTTACAAGTGGATAGTCATAAAAAAGATTGGAGCTAATGCTGTTAGTACTCAATTGATAATGTACTAGTAAATTGTATTCGGTATTAATTTATACAAAGCAATAAGCTTTTGTGATATCAAAATCTAATCAAGAAAAATATAGTTGACAATTTAATACTTGAAGAAATTATAATCTCTAATCAATTAACAATAAGAATTTAATATAATATAATAAAAGCGTATCGAACGAACCAATACGTGATCTCAAAGATCAAAGCAAATCTATTGTAATAAATAAATGGTGATGCAAAAATATAATTCTAAAGATAGATCACAATACAAAAGTTGGTATACACCCTTGTTAACAGGAAAGTTCGAATTACAGAAAATAAGTTAGTATTAATTTAAGCTAAAAACAATCAACTATGATAAGAAAATAAAAATAATTAGTTACGGAATAGCTGAAATTTGACAGGAAACCGTAAAAAGAATAAAATAAATAAAAATTGTTGATATCAATAGATATAAAGTTATAATATTGAATTAAACAGATCGTAGACCAATAAAGTAGAATAATAACATGTGTTCTTATAATCATTATAATAAAAAATATGTAATAAGTATAAATTTAAACAATTTCGATTTCAGTGATCAAAGTAATAATATTTAATTTTGTTATAAGTTGAGGAAGAAATTATTAATAAATATTTCTACTAGGGATATAGCAATTGGTATAATAGAAAATATCCGTAAATCTCAGTTCTCGGATCATTTTTGTTCATTTGTGCCGAATTAATATCTAAAACTAATATTACTACTACAAACAATTTTAAAACAAAAACATAAAATAGTCGAGGTACAAGTATTATAAATGCATACTTTGTAGTTAAAATAGTACTGTGGGGTATATTCGTAAGAAATAATAAAGCTTCTATTTTCTCAGGTTGTCCTTTATATCTCCACTGATCGTTCTACTATTCACAAAAATAAATAATTCATTTTTAATATGTTAAGCTCATTCGCATAAGTAGTTTTACAATCAAGTGGATAGCAATTGATAACTAACAATTAGAATATTGTTTATTGTAGTTGAACAAATAATCTGGTTTAAAATGGGAAATATATGGATAGATCGAAAAAGTGTAGTATAACACTACATCATTTTAGCTAGTGATTCAATTTATTACCTATCCAGATTTTAATCAATAATACGAAAAAAAGGTCAATAATAGTATGATCGAAGTATGCAAAGTTGAACATCACAATTACATAAATATATTATGATCGGATATATGAAAAAAAAATTTTTTTATCTTATTCAACAAGAAGACATTAAATTACGTTTTAACAACAAAGAGATTAATTATATAAATATAATAATTATTAATAGAATTTACATTTTAAAATTTAAAATTTAAAATTAAAAGTTGACACAATCAACAGATTACATAAAAAACAGTGTTCTGAGTGATTTATATAGCCGACGTAAATGTGGATGTCAGGCGCAGCATTCGCTAAACTGAATATTTATCAGATCTATAATAAGGTACTTTAATTTCAATTGAAATTGTAGTATAACGGCTACATACTTTTATCTAGCGAATCAATAGCAATTCCTTTGCAAAAGATAACTACCAATGAGAGCAAGCGGAATAAATAGTACAAACGATCTAAGATAGTAAAGTGAATAACAAAGCGAATAAAACGAGAGCGGACAACGAAAATAGCATCTTTAGCCTTTCTTAACAGATAATACTTTACATATACGTTTGTATATACTTAATAATAGCAAATAGAACTAGAACTGATATAGTTTACCTAGTTTTATATTATTATTATAAAAATAATAAAAGTTATTAAAAACATTCCAATTACGGCAATCAAAACTAGTGAAGGGATCTGAGACCCGAGTAAATATAATAATCAGTGCAATACCAAACCAGCTATCACATTAGCTAAAAAATATATCAGATAAATTATAATATCTACAATATATTAAAAAATGAATTTATGGTATATAATGGTTTCGTTTTGCAATATTGTAAATACTAAAAATTATACATATATAAAATAAATATTCGTAAAAATCTATGCGTAGACCGGGAATCTGTAGTATAACGGCTACATACTTTTTGCTAGCGAATCAACTGCGATACCTTAGCATAATATAACTACCAATTAACTTGTAGTTATTTTATATTTAAATATTTATAATAGTAAAGCTGAATATCTGAACGATCAGTAAAATAAAAGCGAAGCGGACAACGAAAATAAACATCTTTAGCCTTTCTTAACAGAATATACTTTACATATACGTTTTTTTTACATACTTAGTAATTGAAATTAACACTACATTGAGATAGTTTACTTAGTGTTTTATTATTATCACAACAATAATAAAAGTTATTAAAAACATTCATATTACGGCAAACAGAACTAGTTAAGTGATCCGAGACCTGAGTATAACTGACACAATCAGTGCTATACCAAACTCAGCCATCACATTAGCTGAAAAATATATCAGATAACTTATTACATCTACTATATATTACAAATCGAACCCGGGTCTGCCGCGTGGCAGGCGGCAATTATACCACTAAACCATCTACGCTGTGTCTTGTAATATTTTATTTATTATTTAATATATTTTATACCCGTTATGGGTAATAAGTGTCTAAACACCTTGCTAT